>JAODAL010043989.1:0-33311 GCA_025379985.1 Phyllomedusa bahiana
TATCGCTTTAAATTCTCCTTAAAAAGACTACAGTGATGATTTACATTCCCGGTCCATTCACACACTGAAATAGAGACTCTTCACAGTTGTTTGTTTCTCATGGTCAATAACCAACATTTACACACTAGTTCCCTTTCCCGGGCTTCCTTCTCCCTTCCGGGCAAGCACCGGCCCCGTGTTCACACGGGAACTCAACCCCTTTTTCCAACCGCAAGGCCCCTGATTGTACGGCGACCACATCGGCTCCGCGGGGAATGTTTTTTGGAGCCCCAGTCTCAGGATTGCTATCCCCCCCCCAAACTCCCCGCCCCCTGCACACTTTGTCTTTTTCCGGCAAAACCACTGGGACAAAACCTGCAACTTGCCGTTACCACCAAAACCACAGTCCCCTTTTTTTGGGGTCTGGGTACCACATTTACGACGGGCACTCTACCACGGGTTTTCCAGCAGGAGAGCAGGGGGAAACCTTTTTCCCCGGCAACCCAGTAGTCCACCTGAAATGTATTTTGGTAAACTTTTTCCCCCGATGGTAATCCCCACAAAACCTCCTCTGAAATGCTCCTAGTATTTTTGCCCCCGCTCTTTGGGTAATGTGAACAATTGCCAAAAGCTGTGTAGGTTTTTTTGCAAAAAGTTAACCAACTTGCAGTCACTCCAACTACCCCTGAGTCCAGGGGCAGCCTGAGCTGCTCTTGCTACGCTGAGGAGTTTGTTCACAAGGGGCCAGTAACTGGAGCTAACCCCCAGCTAACCCCCCCTCTCACTTGTGACATGTAGGGTTTACACTTAATTTAACCCATAGTTGACAACTTTTAAAGTGGAAAACCCAGGGTTTTGAAGTTGGTGGCAAAAAAATTTGCATGGCACCCCCCTCTTTTTGGTGTGCCAAAACCCTTCAAAAACCACCCCCACTCCACCTACTGCTAACAGCTTTGGGAAAAAACCCGGGTAGATGCCCTTTACCCGGGGAGTAGCCCCCCAAAACCCGGTGTCCCCCTTTAAGGGGCAGGTAGTGCCCCCTTGTACCCCAAGTAGTGCCCCTTGTAGCCAGGTGATCCCCCTCTTACAGGGAGAGCCCCCTGTAGGCAGGTAAGCCCAATTTTGACCCAAATAATGCCCCCCTTTTGTTCCCAGGTAGATCCCCCCCTTTTTAGCCGGGTGATGCCCCCTTTGTTACCGGGGTTGATGCCCCCCTTTATTAGCCAGTAGGCCCCAATTGTTACCCAAGTAGATCCCCCCTTTTGTTGCAGGTAGATTCCCCCCCTTTGTCACCGGTGGAGCCCCCCTTTTTTGCAGGAGATGCCCTAGTTAGCAGGAGTGCCCCTTTTTCCCAGGTAATGCCCCTTTTTTCCAGGTAGTCCCCCCTTTGTGCCAGTAGTCCCCCCTTTGTTACCGGTAGATCCCCCCCTTTGTTACCCAGGAAATGCCCCCCTTTGTTAGCCAGGTAGATGCCCCCTTTGTTAGTCAGGTAGATGCCCCCTTTGTTGCCATAATGCCCCCCTTTTTAGCCAGGAATCCGCTATAGCTAAAAAAATTAAAATAAAAAAAGCCACTACCTACCAGGCTCCGGGGCCAGCCCCGGGAATTCCCGCCGTTTCCCTCGCAGGCGGGGGAGTGAGGCAGCCGGCTTCACACCCCCTGCGACGCTGATCTGTATGTACACGCAAAAAGCGCTTGTCAACAGGGGGAGAAGGGAAACGATTCCCCCTCCCCTCCCCCCTGTATGGCAGTTGCTCGGGCTTGCACTGCTGACGACTTGCGGCTGTGGCCACACAAGTCAGTGAAACTCGCCGGGGGGGGTTTGAGCGGCCGCTGCGGCCGCTTTTCCCCGCTGTAGGGGGGCCCCGGCGGCGCCCAGAGTTGCACCAGGCTACTCTGTCGCCCGGTCTTTTTAAAAAAACCCCCCGGTTTGCCTGGGGCGGCGAGAGGTTCGCTAACTCTGCCGGGGTGGGGGGGGGGGACCCCCCAAGCGGGACCCCCCCCGCCAAAGGCAGAGTTGGCATGTATGTTTTAACCCCATTATTACTTTGCCATAGGCAAGCATTTATAACCCGGGAAGTGCAGAGGTGTTACCCTCCCCCACAGGAAAAACCCAGCGGTAATGTTAGGCACATGTCCCGAACACAAGTTCTTAGACTTTTCCACCACTGCCATCAGGATCTTCTGGTTACACTTTGGGCCCCCTCCGCCAGCCACCCAAAAGTCCTCACTATATCCCCTAGATTACATCCCCATAGCAAAAAACCAACCCCTGGAGCAGTCCTTCCCGGGAGAGTAGTTCAGTCTGGTCGCTCCTGCTGCCTGTCCATGTCAGCCTGGGGGGGGGCTCCTTTTCCCTGAAGCTCCAGGGTTGCAGCGGACCTTTTGGGCCCTCCTCCTGAAGGGCAGTCAAGAGACATCTCTCCACCTTGGCATCTCCAAATGGCTCCCTCTGCGGTTGGTGGTAACATAAAAGGCTCCTGCTAGGAAGGGGGGGCTGCCCACGCAACCGCGGGCAAAGGTCCCCTTGGAACTTCTCCTCCCCAAAGTGGACCCCTTTTTGATGGTGTACGGCCTCCTGCCAAGGGGCACCCCTCCAAAAATCCTAGGGTTTTTGCCCATGCAACGTTTTTTTCATTTTGGGTTTTTATCCTCCTGACACAAAAGTCGTGGTTAACCCCCCTACACTTCAAAATTTTCCCCTCTTTGGGGAAATTTTACTGTCCGCAGGGATAAACCACAGTCATCCCCTTGGTTTGCCCTCAGGGAGGGACCTGGGTCTCCCATGTTGGAGGTGCCCCTCGTTTTTCTGCCCCCCCCTAAAAGTGTAAGGAAACCTAAATTTCCCCCTCATATTTACATTTCCCTTGAAGCACGTGGGTTCACGCATCTTTGCGTTCCTTGGGGACCACTCCTTTTCGGTCTTCACTGTGCCGGAGCCTTTTATTTTTCCCCCACCCCCCTCTGCTTTGCTGGCCCCAGCTTTGTTCTTTCCCGCTGCTGGGGGGTGGCCCGCACCACTGGAACAGCGCTCCCCAGGCAAACAAACTTTTTAAGCAGCAAAACAGCCTTTTTAACAAAGAACAAAAAATTTTTGCACACACGTCAGGGAGTAGCCCTTTAACTTTCAGTGCAGCACAACTTCACCTTTCCAATTCTGCTCATCTGTGCCATTTATCCCCCATCCTCCAATATTGACAAATCCCTCCCGTTTGGGCGCCCCCCTGGGCGTCCTGGGGGGGCTTCGTCCGGGATCGCCGTCTTCTGTAGGGGGAATGCACTCACACCAAGGTTTCCCGTTTAAATTTGGGCCCCAGCCACTTTTAGAGGCACATTAAAGAAAAAAAAAACAAAATAAACCCTCGGCCATTGGCACTAACTAAACCCTATTGAGCCCCTCTAATCTGGGGTCGGGCCTACTGGCCAGTTCCCCCCTTTCTGTACACCTGGCTTTTTTCGCCTTGCCTCAAGTCCCGGGTAAGGGCCTCCTCGCTCTCTTGCTGCTCCACTACCCCGGGAAACAAACCACACCCCAATCATTGGAGTAGGGGGCCTTTAAAAGTTCTCCAGGAAAACAAAAAACACCCGGGGTGGAACACAGAGACCTGGAAGTGGGGAACAACCACCCAACCATCGCAGTTTTTTCGGGAAGGCCCTCTAAAGGCTGGACATTAACCATGAAATACATGTAAGGAATTATTCCCTTTGAAGTAGGAAGGGAAAAAATTTAGAGTTAGAAATAGGTTTTTAAATGTGTGTATAGGGTTCAGTACATAATAAAAAATTACGTTTTTTGTTTTATGATTGAAATGATAGATTTAAGTTTGCCATGGCAAAAATAGTAAAATTTGTGATTAATAGTCATCCTCGTTTTTTTGCGAGGGTTCCCATTTTTTTTGGGGGGATTATTTGAAAGTCAAGGTCAGCACCCCCGATGTTGCTGCTGACAAAAACCTGGGTTCCCCCCCCCGAGACCAGGGTCTCGGTGGGAGTTGCCACCTAGTGGCAGAACCTGCGACGCCTATGGGCGCTCTGCCCAATAGATACTTATTTAGGGTGTATTTTATTTCAGGTGGTTAAAGGGGTTTTCTCCAAAATTGATTCATTACCTCAGTCCGTTTTCTTGGTTTTATTTTTAATTCGGGGCGTGCTTTCTGGGTTCTACAAAAGCACTGTACTATAGCAACCAGTGTGGCAGCCCATCATGAGAGATTGAACAGGTCTGAAACTAAGCAAAACCGCGCTATCATGAAGATAAACAGGTCTGTGCTATAGCAACCAGTGGGGGTATCAGGGAAAAGATTGAAAAGGTCGTAAACTATAGCAAACCAGCGTTCCAGCCTATCAGGAAGGATCAAAAAGGTTGTAGGTATAACAACCTGTGGCAGCCCTTCTGGAGATTGAAGGGCTGTAGCTAAGCAACCAGCGCTGGGCCTATTAGGAGAGATCAAAAGGGGTGTAGCTATACAACCCGTGCTGGCAGCCTATATGGAGATTTAAGGGGCTGCAACTATGCACTGTATGATCGCCCCCTCAAGGGGCTTTTGCTTACTAGAATAGGGTTGGGGCACGTTAAGAAATATATTGCAAAGGACTTGTTTCTGCAAGGGTCGTTAACATAAAAAAAAAATCCTTTTGCGAGACAACCCCTTTTTTGTCACAGTTTTTGTTAACAATCACCCCCCAAAATCACTGTTTTTGCATTGATTTTACAAAAAATTAGCATTTTACGAATTTTGCACATTCGCATAGGTAATGAAAGTAATTTAGATTTTCTTAGGCCGGGGAAATGTTGTCATTGGCGCACTCTAGAAGAAATCTTACCAGGTCAGAAAGGGGGCCGTGACTGGCAATCAAAAAATATAAATCACAAAATGGGGCTTTGTCTATATTACACTTTTGATGGTTCCCTTTTAATACATCTCCTCCACGTCTCTGCTCTGTATTTTTATCACAGTTTTATTTGACCTAGACACAGTTATTGGCAGCGGAATAGACACAATCATCAGCATTCCTGAACCGAGGACCTGCAGCCAAGATTCACGTTGATACAAGATTATAAAAACTTTATACTGTCGGCATCTTCTAAACTCCTTGAGAGGATACACCTGAATACAAGGCACATTCCAGCCCGGTCTCTGTGGAGGGAACTGACTGCCATTGTTTCCCTATGCAGCTAATGTTTGCCATGGGTAATGGCCTTACAAGATGTCTCCAGGAGGAAGCTGGCATGCCACCTTTTTTTTTCCAAAAGCACTCACTTTCTCACATAACTTACATATCGTCCGATGAATATTGTGAGCAAGCGCCTATGATGTCATGTGAGGAAATGAAACAGATATGCAAACCCCGTACTGCTGACATGTTTTACAGATCATACAACATCTGTCCGGCGGGACTAGCAGAAGTATTAGCACAATGTTACATGAGCACTTACTAACCCTTTAAATACCAACAAGGCCTAATATCTCCAGAGAACATCTGACATAATTCCGCATTTCAGCTGAATTTACAGCTTTCAATAATGTGCCACGGTTCATTAATTCCTCCACACCATCTCGGTGTAAGCAGAATAGGGAGCGATGACCTGAAAATAGGAACTGACCTTGTTTTATATGAAAAATGATCCCAGTTGAAAGGAAGGGGACAACGCACTCAGTGACAACTCTGTTAAAATATTTACCCCGAGAGCAATCAGGTATGATCCATCTGGATACATATGAAAGTGACCTTGCAAAAAGTGCACGGAAAATCCTTCATTTTTGCAAGTTGTGATAATGCTGTCGTTTTACTGTGAATTTCAGGCAAATCCCAGGTTAAAGGGCCATCCGAGTTTCCCCCCACCCACCCCTGTAGTTCATTAGAAATTGTTTTTATGTACACTGTAGTGCCAGTAACTTTGCTTACCTGCAGCTGCATACAGGATTTCTGGTTGATGCAACAGTCTCTGTTAGGTCACATGAGCTGCCAGATATTTTGCTTACCTGCAGCTGCATACAGGATTTCTGGCTGATGCAACAGTCTCTGTTAGGTCACATGACCTGCCAGGAACTTTGCTTACCTGCAGCTGCATACAGGATTTCTGGCTGATGCAACAGTCTCTGTTAGGTCACATGACCTGCCAGGAACTTTGCTTACCTGCAGCTGCATACAGGATTTCTGGCTGATGCAACAGTCTCTGTTAGGTCACATGACCTGCCAGTAACTTTGCTTACCTGCAGCTGCATACTGGATTTCTGGCTGATGCAACAGTCTCTGTTAGGTCACATGACCTGCACTCCGATTAGCTGAAAAACATTGTGCTTTGGATGCTGTTCAAACTCTTTGAAACTCCTATAGGAATGCATCGAGAGATACACTTCCAAGTCATACAACAATGCTGTGTGTTTCAGCAACTCAGAGTGCAGGTCACATGACTCCATGGAAGCAACAGGAAATCCTGTATTCAGTTGCAAGTAAGCCAAATAACTGGAACTACTGTGTACCGAGAAGAAATTTCTAATGAACTAAAGGGAAAAACAAAACAGAACGAAGTGGTCCTTTAAAACTTAAAAAAATAAATACATAGGAGGGGATCGGCTTCTCACTGGGATTGACAACCCAGGGATTTAATCTGATTGCCATATTGGAGTCAGGAAAGAATTTTTTCCCAAAAAATGAGTCAATTGATTTCTTCTCGGGGGGTTTTTTCCCTTTCCTCGGATCAACACTTTACAAATAGGCTGAACTGAGGGACTCTGTCTTTTTTGGCTTTAAAAACATGGGCGAATTATGTTTCTGCCACGGGAGCGCCCGTTTCCGCAGTTTTCCGGGGGAAATTTTGCGCCTCTGTATGTCGGGCCGGGTCCTCATACTACCATTTAAAGTCCCCCGCGCCTCGCCATGTGTGGGGCGCATGGGGGATTAGGCGCTGGGGGACTGCCGCCAAACATTTTTCCGATTCGAGACAGGCGGAAAACGCGAGAAATTTTTTAAAGATGTCCGTGCGGAGTGAATAAAAAAAAATCGCCATTAAAAAGGCGAAAATTTTTCTCTGAAAAAGAGCTGAAACCTACAAAAAAATACACAAATAAAATCACTTCCAAAAATCAAGAGGGCGCTCCATCAGGAAAATTGGATATTGAAAACGGGCCGGGAAATACAGAAATTTTAAAAAACTGTAAGCGTTTCTATTGGTCGCAGAAACCAGCCAATCGAATAAGGACGTGAACCATTAAAACTAGGAGAACTATTGACCAATTAAAAAATTAAAAAAAAAATTTGGAAAATTTTTTTAAAAATTTTACCGGGGTAAAAAGGCAGAAAAAAAAAAAACAAAAATTTGGGGGTTAAAAACAAAAAAAGCGGGGGGGTTTTAGGGGGCTTTCCCACCAATCGACGCGAGCTATTTGCCCCATTGTAGCTAGGAGAGATGGGCGCAATGCAATCTCGGCCTCGGCCCCGGGGCGGCAGGAGTTTTTTTAAAAAAAATTTTTTTTATTAAGTGTAAAACTTTATCAGATAAAGCTGAACATTCTAAAATAAAAAAGAAAAAAAAAAAATTCAATAAAATCATTTTTATTTCTTTTTTGTTAGCCAAGGATCAATAGTAGGGTGTAACAAAAAAAAAGAAAAAACCGTTTTTATTGAATTAATTTTTTTTTTCTTACCCCCAATATTAAATTGATCTTATCATTTGATTTCGGCAATTAATTTTTTCCAGATTGCATTAAAAACCCATAAGAGCTTTGCTTCCTCCCATTGGTCCAAAAACCGCCTTTTTTTAACTTCCCAACACAAACAGAGCTCGCCTCATTTTTTTTTCCCATAGAACTCATGAGAAAGTAGCTGCTCTCTGTTTGGGCCCGGTAGCAAGCCCCGCAGCTCAACCAAATCAGCTTTTTTTTCCGCCTTTTTACTGTATTTTAACTGCCCGTTTTGAATATATTGGGGTCTTATTTCTCCATAGGTTAGAAGGGGTTCCCCCAGTTTTTTTTCCCTCCTTTTCTTTGAAATTTTTGGCATTTTTAATGCCAACCCAATGAGGGGCTAAACAAAAACCCCCCCCCCCCCCAACAACCCAACCCCCCCCCCGCGACAAACCGTTTTTGGGATTTCACTGACTTATTTTTAGAAAAGGGTTTCAGCGCTTTATCGAAAATGTTTTACACTTAATAAAAAGTTTTTTTATTCTTTCCCCTGCCGCACGGGCGGCGCCGAGATTGTTTTTGCGCCGACTCTCCATAGCTACAATGGGAAAGTAGCCACGCTCTGATTGGGCCCAGATAGCCCCCCCCTAGCTCAACCAATCACTCTTTTTTGTATTTTGACTTATTTTGAACCGTCCTCTTTGATTTGATTGGGCTATATTTCTCCCTAGGTTATAATGGGGCCCCTTTGCTCCTATTTGATTGGCCCCAGAAGCCAAACCCCCCCCTAGCTCAACCAATCACTCTTTCTGTATTTTTTTCTGTATTTTGAACTGTCCCGCCTTTTTTTTTGAATTGGGCTATTATTTCTCCAAGGTTAAATGGGCCCTGCGCTCCTATTTGATGGCCCAGATAGCCAACCCCGCTAGCTCAACCAATCAATCTTTTCTTTAATTTTTCTGTATTTTGAAATGCCCCCTTGATTTGATTGCAAAAGTTCTCCATAGGTTTTTAATGGTTAAAGTCGTCCATAAGATTGGGGGTTTATTTCCCACCAATGGGAAAAGCTTTCAGAATTTGAATTCTGTATTCCCAATTTCCCAAACCAACTTGATATTTCGCCGTTCGATTTTTTGGGAAAATGGATTTTTTTTTTTAAAAAATTTTAATTTTTTAGGTTTGAACCTTTTTCTGAAATGTTTTTACGCCTTTATAAACGATTTTTTTGGAATCATACTCCATGCCGCTGAGCGGAGATTTCTTTTTCGACTTTTATATTTTCCTCTTAGTTCCATTCCCGCTTTTACCCCTTGCCTCCCGGAGCATTTAGACCAAAATCAACCAGGTTTTCGGACTGGCGAGCGCTGCAATGCCCGCACTTTGGGCCGACTCCGATCGTCAGCCTCGATTTTAGAGGCCCCCGGGGAAAAATACAGCGCGCCACACCCCGCCCCCTTTCCGCCCCTTCAGTGAGGCGCAGCCGAAAGTGGGAACCTCGCCTAACCCGCATCCGCGTCCGACAGGGGGATTCGGCCGGAGGCCAAATACCCAAAAAAGGGGTAATCCCGTTAAATTCTGCCCCTACTACTTATGTAAACCGGGGTTTAGAGAGGAAGAAGGGCAAGAGCCTCTTAGTGACCAGATGACAGAAAAAGAAGCCCTATGATAGGTAATGTGGATTACCCAGGCCATACACATTAAAGAGGTATTAAATCCCATATACAAATATTCTTTGCTCAAGTAAGCAGGTAACTGTTTGGAGTGGGAAGAGGCAAGTTAGCCGCTGCCAGACTCCTCTAGTTGTGGCTTATCTCCTTTCAGAACAAGTTGAAGTCCCATAATTTTCTTCCATTTAAGAAGCCTTTACATACATTGTATGGTTGGCCATTGCCTCCAGAATTGGTGGCTTTGGGGACATTAGTATGTATGGCCAGCTTTACAGTGCCAGACAACTACTTCCTGTCATATCAGACAGCTACTTCCTGTCCATGAACTGAAGGCAGAAAAGGACTAGACCATGCATTCTAAATACAGTTTTTTACATTTTGGAATTCTGGGTTCTCGTGGATTTGGTTAAACACTGATAGGTAAAAAAAAAATAATGCCTGGCCTTCATTCCTTTACAGTTTCTCTTTCAGCCCCAGTGGTCAAAATACCCTAATGTCACATTAGACTGGAAGGGATGCTGGTCTGAGAGCTCCACCAAACCTGAAGCACCATGGAGCACTAAAGTAAAATACCTTAATCATATCCCCAACTTTAGGTTAGGTCGAGATTACAGTTAGCATAAGGTTTAGGTTTAGTCAAAAAATTCAGGACGTCCCAAACCAAAATTTCTTCACAAGTTTAGTTGAACTATTGTCGAAAAAAACAGATACAGGTTTGAGTAACACTACTTATCACCAGTATTATCACTGAGAACACATAAGCTAGATGACATATCCTAAATAAAAAAAAATTAAATCAATTTTGTCTTTTGAAATTCCACTTATTTTCCATTTTTTTATTTTGGGAAAAATTAAAGGGACTTGTTTAAAGTGGGGCTGACAGGGCCCCTTTAAAAGCTTTAGGTAGTGTAAATGAGCAGAATGAATGAAAACCTTTTTTTTGCAGGTCTTTAAACGGGGAGGTTAGCCAATACCACAATCTGGCCAGGGCACCCCTTTACCCCGGGCTGGCTTTCTTTTGCAGGCAACATAAAGGGCATGTAGAGCCAATACCACAAGTCTGGGTCAGGCACCACCTTTACCTTGGGCTCTTTTTCTGCAGTCAAACAACAGGGGGGTGTAAGCCAAAAACCACAAGTCCGGCTCAGGGACCATCTTTTTCCCCGTTGGCTGTTCCTGCAGGTGATACATCAGGGGAGTTAGAGCCAATACCAAAGTCTGGCTCAGGCACCACCTTTACCCTGGTTGGTGTTTTTCTGCAGTATACACACAGGGCAGGTAGAGCCAAAACCAAATCTGTCTCAGCACCACCTTTACCCTGGGCTGGCTGTTCTTCCAGGTCAACATACAGGGGGCAGTGAGAGCCCCAATACTACAAGTCTGGCTAGGCCCCCACCTTTTCCCGGTTTGGTGTTCTTTTGCAGGCAACATACAGGGGATGTAGAGCCAATACCACAAGTCTGGGTCGGCACCACCTTTACCCGGTTGGCTGTTCTTCTGCAGATCATACAAACAGGCAGTGTAGAGCCCCAAAACCACAAGCTGGGTCAGGCACCACTTTACCCCCGGTCGGCTGTTCTTTCAGGTCAACATACAGGGCAGGTAGAGCCAATACCACAAGTCTGCTCAGGCACTACCCGTAACCCTGGTTTCGGGTGTCTTTGCAGGTTTATACATACATGTGCAGGTAGAGCCAATACCAACAAGTTGGCTCAGCACCACCTTTTACCGGTCTGTGGGGTTCTTTCTGCCCGGTCATACATACAGGGCAGTGTAGAGCCAATACCACAAGTCTGGCTCAGGCACCACCTTTACCCTGGTATGTCTGTTCTTCTCGCAGGTCATACATACAGGCAGTGTAGAGCCAATACACAAGTCTCGGCTCAGGCACCACCTTTACCCTGGTCTGGCTGTTCTTCTGCAGGTCATATACAGGGCAGGTAAGCCAAAACAACAAGTCTGGCTCAGGCACCACCCTTACCCCTGGTCTGACTATTCTTCTGCAGGTCATAATACAGGCAGTGTAGAGCCAATACCACAAGTCTGGCTCAGGCAACCACCTTTACCCCTGGTCTGTACTTCTGCAGGTCATATATTCTGGGCAGTGTAGAGCCAATACCACAAGTCTGGCTCAGGCACCACCTTTGCCCTGGTCCTGGCTGTTCTTCTGCATTTCATACAGGGCAGTGTAGAGCCAATACAACAAGTCGTCCCCGGCACCACCTTTACCCTGGTCTGCTGTTCTTTGCAGTCATTTCATACGGGCAGTGTAAGCCAATACCAAAAGTCCCGGCCTCAGGCACCACCCGTACCCGGTAGCTGTTCTTCTGCAGGTCATACATAAAAGGGCAGTGTAGACCAATACCACAAGTCTCGCTCAGGCACCACCTTTACCCTGGTCTGGCTGTTCTTCTGCAGGTCATATACAGGGCAGGTAGAGCCAAAAACAAGTCTGGCTAGGCATCCACCTTACCTGTTGGCTATTCTTCTGCAGGTCATACATACAGGGAGTGTAGAGCCAATACCACAGTGGCAGGGAAACCCCCTTTACCCTGGGTTGGGTGTTCTTCTGCATTTCATACAGGGCAGTGTAGAGCCAATTTCAACAAGTCTGGCCAGGCACCACCTTTACCCTGGTCTGGCTGTTTCTTCTGAGGTCATACATACAGGGCTCTGTAGATCTAATACCACAAGTCTGGCTACACCACTTACCCTGTCGGCTGTTCCCTGCAGGTCATACAACAGGCTGTAGAGCCAATACACAAGTCTGCTCAGGCCCCCTTTAACTTGGGCTGGCTGTTCTTCTGCAGGTAATACAACAGGGCAGTGTAGAGCCAATACCACAAGTCGGGCTCAGGCACCACCTTTACCCTGGTCTGGCTGTTCTTCTGCAGGTCATACATACAGGGCAGTGTAGAGCCAAATACCAAAGTCGGCTCAGGCACCACCTTTACCCTTTTCTGGCTGTTCTTCGCAGGTCATACAGGGCAGTGTAGAGCCAATAGCACAAGTCTGACTCAGGCAGATGTTTAAGTCCTAATGCGGTAAGGGCCCTTGAGGGGGATTGCAGTGCGATCCCGTTACATAGCAGCCGTGTGTTAGCGGTTAATTGTAGCTAATACTCGGCAGTTACAGTGCGGGAGGGCGCCGACGCCATCCCGCGATGTTTAACCCAAAAGATGGCTGTGCTGTCTAAATCAATGAGAAACGGTACCGTTCCTCACTTTGATTGGGGGGCCAGCAGCGAAATCGCAGAGCCCAGATCGCTTAATGTTTTCGATTTTGCTACTTCCGGCCCCCGGCAGGAAGTAGTAAAACTGCCATCTTTGTACACCCTAATGCTTTGTATTACAATGCATTAGGCTGTAAAAATGATCACTCCCCCTAGTTGTGTAGTACCCTAGGTTGAAGTAAAAAAAAATATGTTTTAAAGAGTGTAAAATAAATTTAAAAAAATAAAAGTTCAAATCACCCCCAAATAAAAAATAAAATAAAAAGTTGCACATTTGGTATCGCTGCGTCCGAAAAAAGTCCAATCTATTAAAATATAACATCATTTAACCCGTACAGTGAACACCATAGAAGAAAAAAATTCCAAGCACCAGAATTGTGTTTTTTTTTTGGTCATTTTACATCCCATAAAAATTGGAATAAATTTCATCAAAAAAGTCACATGCATTCCAAATTGGTAGCAATAAAACTTACACTTCAGCCCGCAAAATATGCCCCCTCACTCAAGTCAATAGATCCATAGTACAGAAAAGATATTGGCAGCAGAAAATGGCGCCATAGTGTAAATTTCAAGAATAAAAAATATTTGGAATTGTTTTACGGTACCAAAACATAACGGAAACTCTACATGTTTGTTACTGCTGGATTCATATCAACCTGTAGAATACAGATAACTGAAGAATGAATGTCGTAAAAACAAAACACCCGCAAACATGGCGCAAGTAGGTTTTTTTTCACATTTTGCCCCACTTAGAATTTTTCCCAGTATGTTCTATGGTAATATGAATAACATCATTAGAAAGTACATCTTGTCCGACAAAATAAGAGCCCCCATGTGTCTATGTAGATGAAAAAATAAAAAAGTTATGGCTCTGGAAAGGCGGGGAGGTAAAAACCAATGTGAAAAAAAAAAATTAGGCCTCGGCGTTAAGAGGTTAACCTGGTCTGGCAATCAAAACGAAAATTCGCCTGGGTTTTGGCACAAACATTCAGAAATGTCTCTAATCCTACGAATGTGGAGCGACGTCCACAGAACGCCCCCTAATCTTTGGTGAATTACAAAGTGTCAGGGCCAGCGCCGATAGTGCCAAAGTTTGGAGTGCGACCATTCATACATCTATAGAACCGGGCTACGACAGCTGGTGCAACCCCATTCATACATGTCACCCTAACTTTTTGTCTTCTTGTGAAAAAACAAGAAGAAAACAAGAAGAAATGGAAGGCAAGCCCATTGCTATTTATTCCAAATCACTAATGTGGGTTCCATCAAAAGTCCCTAAAACCTCAACTGATCAAAACAAGCTTTTGGATTAGAGCATTCCCAAAAGGGGGCAATACCGGGATTAAAATCTGAAATAAGCGATGCTGGTCAATCATGCAGTCAACTCAATACCACCAAAAACGGAGCAACTAGATTCCCAGGCTAATGTTTTAAAAAACTGTCTCGACAACAGTGGGCGTCTAAATAGATTAGTGAAAATCACAATAGTATGAAATTCACGCCTTTTTAAATTTTTCCCTTTGTTTTAACACATTTACAAATTTTGTCTCAGCCTCGCCACTTTGAAAATGGCCTGGATTAGTGCACTACTTTTGCAACACATTCTGTCAAGTAACATTCATAAATGTATCTAATCTTCTGAATGTGATGTGAAACCCCCCGAAGACAAAAGTGTCGATGATGTCGGACTATGCGCCCATTTTTGGCTCAAATCTTTTATACATATGTCGGACAACCGCCGCAGCCCGTTTCATACATCTGGCTCTTTATCTTTTAAAAGTTACTCAAAAGATTGGTCCCAAGAGAAAGAAGAGGACTTTCAACTCAAACCCAGTTTTTTATAACAGCTAAAATGTAACTTTTATTACAAACCCTTAAACATATAATATGGTTTCCAGACGGTATTGAAAGAACAAACCATTTCCATAGGTATATCAATCATCACTTATCAGATAGAATTTACATGTTAGCCAGTAGGGTAAACATTTAAGCAATGATAATTTAATAAGCTACCATAAATGATTTACTCACGTGACCAATTCACATCTGGACCACCATTAGTCCATGGGTAACTAGAGACAAGTTTTCCTTATTATGAAAATATCAAGAATTCTATCTGATATGTGATGATTGATTTACCTATGGAAATGGTTTGTTCTTTCAATACCATCTAGAAACCATATTTTATACGTTTAAGGGTTTATAATAAAAGTTAAATTTTAGCCTTCATCTTTTAGGACTTGTTCAGTGTAGAAGGAAATTAATCAAGTTAACAGCATCACATTTGCGAACATGTAAAGGTCACAAAAGTGGGGACCAAATTTAGTGGTAAAACCACCTCTCCTATATAACAAGGGAATGGAGAGGTTCCTGGCCAGGGGTGAGATGGTCTGGTTGCTGTGTGGCCCCTTTTCACCATATATACCCTTCCAGTGCCCAATGTCTACCTCTAAATTTATTTAAAAAACTTAATTTTGTATATAGAAAGACCTCAAGTGCTATTACATTTATAATTTACATCCTGAACTTAATTTAATGTTCTGTAAACTATTTGATATTAAAATCCTTAAATATTTAGTACATGAACTTCCATTTAGCAGTAAATATATGATATGTGAGAAGATAGTCATAGCAGATTTTTCCATAACGTTCCGGTCCTAAATGGTGCTGTGAAGGAACCATGGCGAGAAAGGCTATCTTTATAAATCTTCCTCCTTTCAACTCTTCAAAAGACCAATTTACAATCCATTTGCTCTGTATACAGCGATGACTGTAAATAAAAAGTAAAAGAAATAGAGCTATATCCTCTATAAATGAAGTCCTCCGGAGTGGCATCACATACCAGGCCAGCTACAGCTTATAATGGAAAATAAGAGATCAGATGAGATAAGATGTAATACATTGCTTCTATAACTATACCAATGTGTCAGAAGAAGCTATAGAAACTGCTGGATCTACAAAGCAGACTAAATCCAGCTTAAAGGGCCCCCCTAGGGTGCTATAAGACTGATGACCTATTCTTAATATAGGCCATCAATATCTGATCTGTAGGTATCCCAACTTCAATTGGGCTTCTTATGAGGGCAACATCTAGGTTCATGCCAAATGTGGCCTCCACAGTCACTTATACCTCAAGAAATACTACCAACAAACCCCCATGTTTCCAAATTCAGTTGATTTCTCCAGGATTATAATAATATTGATGGCTAATGCTTGACATAGGCCATTAATATCTGGTTGGTATGACTCTGACCCAGTCAGGTTTCCACTTTCAGATAGAGTTCTTATGACTGTAAGTTTAAAATTTTTTCCAAAATTGGCCCCTGCATTCACTCATACCCTGAATACTTCTAACATATAGAGCTGGTGTTTCCATAGCCTTCAGTTGCATTAAATGAGCTCTCCAGGACTATTATATTGTTCATGGTTTATACATAGGATAGGCCATCAATTTCTGATTGACAGTGGTTTGACCTACTCAGGATTCCAAGCTGCAGACAGGCTTTTTAAAGTGGTTTCCCCATCACAAACATTGATGGCATATCAGTAGAAAATGTCATCAATGTCAGATAGCTGCAGGCCCCATCTCTGGAGTCCGCACTTATCCCCAAAATGGACCCCCGAAACTCCCCATTCTGAACAAAGAAATGACTACACATGGATTGAGAGGGAGATTCCAGGCCTGGAGGTGTGCAGCTCAAGAAAAGTGACCCCAACCAAATACTTGGCCTCACTGCCCCAGAGTGACTAACCCGGGCACTAGATGTATTGAAATGGGAAGAGGCACAAGCAATTTTTGGTCAATGCCTTGCCCCCCAAAGACAAGCTCGTGTACTACAAATTTATTTTTAAATCTGAGTGTGTTCATTGACTTTTGGACCCCGATTTGTCACTGTGATGTAACCTGAGATCCGTGAGTCGTTTACACCCCACCACATAAGGAGGAGGAAGAACCTAAAGTATGGGAAGGGGACCTACACCAATGGTCTACATGTAAGAGGGGATTACAGTGACCTTTTAATGTAGAAAAGGGGGAAAATTTAGGTTACGGAGGGGTGGCTGCCGTGGTTGATATGTTAGGAGGGGGCTACAGTGATCCATATGTGAGGAGGGGGCTACAGTGGTCTATATGTAAAGAGTAGGCTACAGTAATCTGTATGTGAGAAGGGGGCTCAGGGGGTATGTATATGATAGGGGATATAGGGAAAAATTTGGGGAGGGGCTACAGGACCCAATATTGAGGGGGGGGGTTTTTAGTGGTATGTATTATAAAGGGGAATAGGGCTATATTGGGAGGGGGCAAGTGATCCATATGTGAGGAGGGGGTTAAGTGGGACTTTTTGTAAAAAGAAAATACGTATCTTATGTGGAAGGGGGCTTTTGGTCTTTTATAGAAAGGGCTATGTGGCTATATTAGGGGGGGCTACAGGTTCTATAACTAAAGAGAGGCCCATGGTCTATATTTTAAGGGGGGGGCCGCAGTGTCTATATGTAGGAGGCTTTAATGGCTTATGTGAAAGGGGCACATCATCTGTAGTGAAAAGGGGGCTAGAGGGCTTATGGATGAAGGGTTACAATGGTCTAAATGTGAGGAGGGGGCCTTAATGGTCTATATGTAGGGGGGGCTAAGGGGTTTTATATGTAAAAAACGGCTCAGTACCCCCCTCACATTTTTGTAATATTGTATTATTTTTTCAGGGGGACGAACAAAGATAAAATTAAAGTAGTCAGTATGCACTTTTAAACTGTATAAATTTGGTGTGCCCTCAAAAATAACTCAACACACAGGCATCAATGTATGTTCTATGAAAAATTATTATTTCCTGTCTCCTTTCTAAGAGTCACATAATGTTTCGGTAGAAACCAGTAAATATATGAAGCCGTGTGTTCACGTCTATAAAATGCCACAAAAATTTTTTGGATCTTTGGTTGCTATAAAAGGAAACTGGCCCTTACAATTTTTTTTTTTCCTTTGAACAAAACCTATGTAAATGATATCCCGAGAGTCTTCCATTATTTTAAAGCCCGGGAATCTCTTGAAATAAAGTATAATACACAATGCGGCTACAGTTTAAGTGTTTGTGCCAGATTTGTTCAGTAGCTGGAGACAGGAAAGAATGACTGCCTCAAAAGATCCAAGCATCTCGTGTGTAAAACATACATAAATCCTCGGGCCATAGCGCAATCTAACGGGAAAAAGTGCTAACAAATTGTCAAGATTGGTCTTAAATGTCACAGTGACCCTCTTGTGACCACATGACCTCAGAAGGAGCATATACCTTATAATATGTTCGGGGTTTAAAGGGAAACCTTTGGGATCATGGAAAGCACAAGCGGCTACTAGTAGGTTTTAAGTGTCAAGTTTTTGTGTTGTTTGCACCCACTAAGCACTATTGTATACCCTTGGGCAACTACAGCACAGTAATAACATATTGTAGGTCCCTTTCCATTTGCAATTTTAGACCCTTTGCAAGGACGAAGCATAGAGAAAGTCCTTCCTGACGGGGCTCGAAACGAGCAGACTAATAAGAAGTAGGAGAATTAGATCTAGAGTTGGGGAACCAATTTAAAAGGGGTTGCGTGGGGTTGAATTGACCAGAGGGAGTGGACAATACCACTGTCATGCTCTGGTGGATCAGATACAACAATAGGATACTTGGTCGCTCATTCATTTTAATAGATACCATATAGAGAGAGTTCACCATTATGAGGGTTGGAGAGAGGAGACTAATGGGAAGCAGGAGGGAATTAGAACTAAGGTGGGGTACAACTTTAAAGAGGAAGTCATTGGGTTGAATTGACCACAGAGAGGGCACAATACCTCTGTCATGCTCAGGTGGGCTTATTGCAATACTAGAATATATTTATTTTAATAGATACCTTATAGAGAGAGTCCACCATGATAAGGGTTGGAGAGAGGAGACTAATGGGAAGTAGGAGGGAATTAGAACTAGGGTGGGGAACCAATTTTAAAAAAGGGAATTTTTGGGCTTGAATTTGGGCCCCTAGGGATTGGACCCTATCACTGGTTTATCTCTGGTGGGGGCCCCAAAAGCAACCCAAAAGGATACTTTTATTGCTTATCTATTTTAATATATACCCTATAGAGAGTGTCCACCATGATGGTAATTGATGCGGGGGGGGGCCCAAGGGGCTTTTTTATGAGCATTGGGGGGTAGGAGGGAATTAGATTTTAGGGTGGGTTTTCCTACTTAAAAGGGGGAAAATAGTAGGTTTATGTAGGGTTTTAATTTACCTAGGGGGTAGACAATTAAACCCCTGGGTTTTTTTCTCTGGTGGGGGCCGGGTTACAACAAAAGGAATTTCTTTGGGGGGTCATTATTTTTAATAGGTACCATATAGAGAGAGTCCACCATGTTGAGGGTTAGAGAGAGGAGACTAATGGGAAGTAGGAGGGAATTAGAAACTAGGGGGGTACCCAAATTTTTAAAGGAAGCATGGGGGCCATGGGGTTGAAAATTTACCACAAAATTGGGGTTTCCCCAATAAATTTTGTCCCCTGCCCAGGTGGGCTTTTTGCAGTACTGAATATAATTTTTTTAAAAAATACCCTTTTAGAGAGGGGTCCGTCATGAAAAGGGTTGGAAAGAAAGCTAATGGGGAAGTAGGGGGGGAATTAGATCTACAGGGGAACCAATTTAAAAGGGGGGGTAAGGGGTTTTAATTGACCAGAAATGGATGATATTTACTGGGTTTGCGGGGGGCCCTTAGATTTATTTTTTTTAAGTAACCCCCCTTTTGAAAAATGTCCGCCATGAGGGGTTGATGCCAACAGGCTAATTTTGGGGTATAGGAAGGGAGGAGGGGAAAAAAAATTAAATTTAATTTTGGGTGGGGGTTTCCTTTTTTTAAAAGGGGAAGTCATAGGTGATATGGGGTTGAAATGACCAGAGCAAAATGGACCCAAAAACTACTCCAAGCTTTGGTGGGCCCAATGCAAACAAAGGGATACCTTTTGGGGCGGGCCCTTATTTTTTTAATTTGAAAACCAATTTGGAGTGTCCCTCATTGACAGGGGTTGATTTGGATTGAGGGAGCATTTGGGTTTGGGGAAAGGGGAACCCGTTTTGGTGGCTTTTTATAAAAAGCATAACATCCCTGAAGATACAACTACCAAATAATAAATGTTTTTCCAGATTAGAAATTTTCATGGTCCCATCAAGGGAAAAAAGATTTTCCCTTTTCAGGTCGCCATCCCTCACTTTCAATGGAAATTTTTTGGTTTCCCTTTAAAGGGTTAAGTCCCCTTTCATTGATTGGCTTTAAACATGTAGGGCAAAAGTAAATAAAGGGGAAAAAATACCAAAAATTTTTTTGCTATTTGATTTGTTTTCTTAAAAGTTTGGAGCAAAATTTATCTCCTGGGTTTTGGGAACACAAGCTTTCCCAAGTTTCCGTCCCCCTTTTGTTTTGTTTTTTTACAGGGCCCCGCAGGATGATGGGGGGGGGGGGCCCCTTAAATTTTGTTTTTTATCTTGAAAACCCGGGGGCTTTTTTTAAAATTAAATTTCTGACAAAATTTTAATCCTTTTTTTTCTCCCGTAGCCTTTTGCACTACAGTTTACAAACCTCCAACCCTCATGTTCCCCTGTAAAAAGGCTTTACTAAAGGGAAAAGGGGAAAGCTATTTGGGCCAAAACACCGGGGAGAACCCCCCCCACAAACAGAACAGGGAAAAGTTAACCTGAAGCTGGGTGGGCTCATTTAAAACAGCAATGGGGAAAAACTCTTTTTAAGGGCAATGCTGATGGTTTGAAAACATCTGGCCCTTTTAATGTCCCAAAATTTAAATCCAGTTACACTTACGTAATGCACTCGTTTGAAACTGGCCTTAAGCAAAAGTTCGTCACGAATAGTTAAAATGACTTTGATACTCCATATGTTTTTTCCTAAACCCCCTAGACTGCTCTTATTCCGTGGATCTGTGAAACCCAAAATTCCGGGCTCGAAAAAACATCCAGCACAAAGGCTTTACCTTTAATTTTTCCCTTATTTTTCCTTTTTATGACTAAGGCCCGCCTCCCCCTTGTGAAAATTCGCTGGGGGGAGATTCGATTGGGGCTCCCAAATTTGGGAGGTGGGTTTTTTTTTTCTTTACTTGGGAAGTAAACACCCTTTTTTTGGAAAAAAACTTCAGCCTTTCCCTTTAAAAACGGCCCCCGGGACCAACGCTGGGCCATGGTTGAATTTTAACAATCTGCTGGCTAAACAATTAAACCACTTTAAAAAAATTGGGGGTTTCCCCACGTTTCAAAACAGTGCTGCCATTTGGGGTTCCCCGGTAGTTTGAAACAAAGCTGTTTTTGGTTTTAAAAAAAATTTCCCTTGGGTGGATTGGAAACCCAAAAACTTTTTTTAAAACAATTCCAAAAAAAAGCCCCTTTTTCATGAAAACCCCGGGAGAGAAAATCTCCCGCCTCGGCAGAGGGGATTAGGTAACTTGGAAAGTATGTTGGGGCTGCGCAGGGCCCACTTGGGAAAGCCCTTTAAAATTTAGTGCATTGCCTCTTGTTTTAAACGGGGGCCACTTTGATACAAGACCTTTTTTAATTTAACCCTTTTTCTTTCCCCCAACCCCCTAATCCAGCCCGGGAAGGTGTTCCAAAGGGTGGTTAATCAGAGGAACAATTATGCAAAAAATTTTTTTAAAAGGGTTTATTAAAATTTTCCTGTAAATGGGTTAGAACTTCCCGAGGACCATTTAATAGGGGAAAAAAGGTGTCTTCAGGATATGGTTTCCAAATAACTTTTTTTTTAAAATAAACTAAGTCCCCCTTTCCCCCTTTCCCGGTCTTACAAGTAAAATTTTTCCCGGTGTCTCCCTGGGGGGGTCCCGCCTATGTTAGGGGGAGGAGCTGTAATAGACAACCCCAAAATTTTTTTTTTGGGGGAGGGGAAGTTATTCTTTTTTTTGCGAAGATTCCCCAGTCCCTTATCGTTTCAAAAACCCCACAAATTGGATGGTTTTTTTTCATGCAGGGGTTGATATAATTAAAAAGTACTGATTACTGGAGTGTATTTTAAATATGAAAAAATTAATTCCCAAAACCAAAAGGAGTTCCCCCAACCCCCCCTTGGGTTCTGCTCACCTTCCAAATTGGAAAAAATTTAAGGGAAAATTTGAACCAAAAAGAAAACATCCTTTGGGGGGACACATCCTGGAGGTTGGAAGTTTTTTAACTTTGAAAAATGGAGGAAGGAAAAAAATTTAAATTTTTCTTGACGGTTCTTTTAATCCTATAGACTCCAAAAAAGAGTGAGGGCGCCCTTTTTAATTTAGTGTCTTTGTGGATGCAGGCCACCAAATGGGGCCCCCCTTAGCTTTACTCTTGAGGGGGCAAAAGGGGCTAAGGGAGCTAAAGACTTCAGTGCTGCAGCTCAAACAAAATTTTTTTAAAAATTTAAATAAAACCCCCGCAGTCACCAAAAAAACCAAGGTCCCCGGAATCTTAAATTTGGGGAGCATGTTTTGCCCCCCATAAGGGCTTTGAGAGCCTACCCTTTTGCCCACCCCGCCCGGGGCCCCACACCCACAGTTTACCCAAAAAAACCCTTTAGGAGAAAACCCACCCTGGGACCTCCATGACCCGTGACCCAAATGTCCCCCCCACCCTTTCCAAAAAAGAATAGGTTTTTTCAGGGTTTTAGGTCCCCCGGGCAATTTTGTTTCCTCCGTTTATGCCTACAGTCCAAAGGAGTTTCCCCAAATCAGGTAAAATTTTTCATCCCTTTTTCCCCTTTTTTATTTAGAACCCGTAGTTTTCCCCGTCCCCCCGCCCATGTTCGCAAAGGAAAAAGGTTTTTTAAAACCCCCAAGGAAATTCCTTGCTTTTAAGGTGTTCACCCCGGGTTCTCTTTTTTTTAAAAGGGAGGCTCCGGGGCCCCTCCCCTTTTCCTTTTTTTTTAAACCGCCCCTTCCCCTTATTTTTCCTTTTCTGGCTACTTTCCCCAATTTTCCCCACTTTCACATTTTTCCCCCCCATTGGGCAAGGCTGCCCCTATATAAACATTTTCCCAAAACCTTTTGGGGGGCAAAAAGATTTCCAGGCCCCCTTTTCTGGCAGAAGCCCCGGAAACCAGTGAAAAATCCCCGTGGCCCCGTTCTTCCCCAAAAGTTTGAGATCTCAGAAATGGGGTCAATTATTGTAACCAAATTCCAAAAAAGGAAAACAGTCTATGTTTGGGTTTCCACGAGTCCTTATTTGGCAAAAAGCAAGCTGGGTTTTCCCTATGTGACCCCTCCAAACTCCCATATTTGAAAAATACGAGGTGGAAATTTTCCCACTCTATAGGGATATAGACCCCCTTTTTGTGTTATTTTTCCCCTTTTTGGGTTGGGGAAGGGTTTTTCTTTGGATGGGAACTTTAAAAGTTCCCCACTGGGCCAATTAAAAAAGAAAAAAGATTTCTAAATTTTAAATTTAGTAGCACCCCAAAAAGGGGGTTGGAAAAAGGGGAAATTTTTTAGGTTCCCTCCAAAATTAAAGGGGGCCTGCTATTAAACCTAAAAGGGCCCTAAAAATTAAAAAAAAAGGGCCAACCCCTTTACATGATTATGCCCCCAATTTCCCGGAGGAACAAAAAGCTAGTTTCAGACCTGCTGTTTTCCTATTGCTTGTTCCCTTTTTCTTTTAAGATTTGGGGGGTTTTTTCATTTTTCCCCCCCAAAAACTGTTGTTTTCAGCCCGAAGAGTTTTCCCCTTCCCCAGGAGTCCTTCAAAAAAGTCAGTTTCTTTCATACCCCCCCCACCTGGGGGCTAGCCCCGCCCCACAAACAAACTGACAAACCTTTTTACTTTTAATAAAGGGGGGAAAAAAAAAGTGGGAAAAACTGTCCAAAAGGGGGGGGGTTTTCCTTTTTGGGGGGCGGGGCTTTAAAACCTGCTCATTAATAAGATTTGAGGGGGTTTAAAAGGGTTTTAAAAATTTCAGAAATTTTCAGAATAAGGGGGAAAAAGCGTTGGGGAAAAAAAGCAGGGCCCGCCCCTAGCTTTTTTGCCTCACGGGGGGGGGGGGGGGGGGGCATAAACCCTGTGACAGGTTCCCTTTAAGAAAGTAGCAATAAATTAACTTCTTATATAAAAGACTATAAGTACAATGATATAAGGTTTAAAAGGGATTTCTGCGCCACCCCCCCAATAAACTTTATCCAAATTTCGTTTAAACGTGGAAAAAGAGCAAAAATTTAAAAAAAATTATTAATGATTTTTTGGGAGGGCTTCTAATTTAAAAGCAATGTGTCAATCCAATTCACAGTTCGCTGCTTGGGGATCATTATAGCTCCCAGAATAAATTAAATTAACTGCGGCCGATTTGCAGCACATGTTTGGGGAAAAATAAAATCCCTTTTTGTCTCACTGCTCTGCCAACATTTTTTCTGCATTTTTTGAAATTCAGTTATTCCGTTCAGAAAAAGACACGCCTCCCAGTTTTAGTAAGTAAATGGGTTTTTAACATATGGAATGATACAGAACTGTAAGGATTTTATTGGTTTACCCATTTTGCACATTTTCAATAACAAAACCCTATAATATTTTTTCATTGTAGATCATTTTGGGAAAAAAAAAAACGGGTTTTCCCAAATTTTCCCAAACCCAGTAAACCCTTCACTGTTTTATCCCCGGGGGCGGCAAAAACAGCAGGACAATTTTCCCCAGAAACCAACATTTCTTGGGAAAAAGGCCCTCCATTTAAGAGTTTTCAGATTTTGGGTTTTTGGGGGCATTTAAATACCCCGTGGAGGGAAAGGGGGAAAATATAAGCTTTTTAAAACCCCAAAGCCCAAATAAAACTGGTCTGTCCCATGGAGGCCAAAATTACCCCCTGACAGCCCAAAAATAATTAAGTGCCTCTTCTCTCCCTCACCCAGTAAAGCAGTTTATTGAACTGGTTTTTTCCCAAAAACTTAAAATTTTTTTCTAAGTTTCCTTTTTTAGATCACTTGTAGATCCTCTGTATATCCATGTGTATAAAAAGTCTCTGAATTTTTATTTTATAATATTGTATAATGTCATATCCGATGAAGAGAGATAGTACTTTCAAAATCTTACCATCAGAATTTTTTTCAGTTTGCCTTTTTAAAAAGCTTTAAAAACAAACCTTTATTTCTTCACTCTTCTACTGCTTTTTTATGGGGTAACATTGGTTTCCTTTATTATCACTCTCTCTGTATTTTCTTAAATTTTTTTTTCCCTTTTGGGTTTAAACCCCGGTTCCTTTGTTCTTTCTTATCTTTAAACTGACCTTTCTTTGTCCCTTTTTAGGGATTTGGCTGATTCTGCGAGTTCTCCCCTTTGGCCCCGTGGGATGGGGGGAAAGGGTTGGGGGGGAAATTTTTTGAAAAATTGCCCCCAACCTTTAAGGGGCCAAAAAGGCCTTTTTGGGGTTCTTTTAAGGAAAATGGGGGGCCCCCAAATTTTTTTTTAAAAATTTCCGGAAAACCCTTTGTAAAGGACCCTTTTTGAAAAAATTTAACTTTTTCCCCAACCAAAACCCCCAAACCCCCCCCCAAACACCTAATTGGGAAAATTTTTCTTAAGGATAACCCCGGCTTTGTTTTCCTTTAAAAAGGGAAAATTTTGTTTTACCCCCCCTCCCTCCCTTTTTTTGTTCCTGAAAAACCCCGGTTTTTTCCCCCAAAGGCTTTTCCCCCTTCCCCCTTTTGCCCCTTTGGGTTTTGCCTTAAAATGCCCCCCCCCCAGGTTTTTCAACCCGTTTTTTGATTAAAAAGGGGCCCCCCCCCCTTTCCCCAATTCATCCCCTCATTTCATTTAAAAGTTAAAAAAATTTAAAACCAACAAAATTAAACAAAAAATATTTTTAAATTATTCCCTTAAACATATTTGAAAGGGGGTTTTTTTGGGTTCCCCACCAAAAACCTTTTTCAAACATCTTGTTTTTCCCCAAAAACCAATTTTTTTTGTTAGGAGGCCCATCCCAGAAAAAAAAGTAGCCTTTGCTTTACCGCTTTTTCACTTGCAACTAGGGACTGACTGGTGTCATCTGTAAGATTACTTCTTCTCTCGTTGCGGACTGTTTCCTCTCTCTTCTTTCTATCTTTCTCTTTTCTCTTATATTTTTTTGAAAGGGTTTTTTTTTCTTCTGGACTGTTGGGGTGCTTTCCCCTCTTTGCACCCAAAACCCCCCCGGTGTAATGCATTTCTTTCTTGTCCCTTTTGGGTTTTAAACAACTCTGAGCCGAACTCTAAAACCCCAACCAAAAAATTCAACCCACATCTTTTAAATGGGAACGCTCTAAAAATGCCGGGCTATTTTTATGCCCGACCCCCCTCTTCCCCTTTTCTTTTTTTCCCCATTTTTACTTTACCATTTTTTTTTTTTTATTGGGTTCAGGGCTAATTTGTATACCCCGAACTTTTAAAAGGGGTTGTCAAAATTTGTTTTAGGCAAATTTTTTTTTAGGGTTTCGGTGGCCCTAGAAAATAAAAAAAACTTATACTCACCTCCCCTTTAACGTCGGATTCAGCGCTGCCATCATCCTCTCTCTTAGGCGGTCCTCTGTTTTTTTCTGAATGGGGGTGGGTTTGTGCTTTCAACAGGCACGTGCCCATTTTGGTTTTTCCCTTTTGGAGCATTCACCTTCTGGAAAGGTGACGTTTAGGCACATAATGGGGTAAGGGCCCAAACACGGCTGCAGCTTTTGTGTCCTGTTTTGGGGAAATAAACGAAGACTGTCCCAAAAAAGGAGGCGATGGCCCCTGCCCGGGTCCCAAAGGGGAGAGGGGGGGGTAAGTATCACCCCCAACCCAAAATATACCTTCCCGGCGCAATATATATATATGAAAAACACAAAGACACACCCACTTTCATAGGCGAACAGTATATTTTTAGTTATTTTCAGCTAAAGTTGATAGCACATTGCTAGGAGTTGTTTCATTAAAGAAAGTTAAGAGTTAACCATTGGTGGAAGGTATGGGCATATTACAGGGGGAGCGGTAATGGGCCCCAGTTTGTGGTGGTTTGGGGAAGATTAATATTTTTTAAGAAGAAAGGGTCAAAAGTTATTTTAATTTTTTGTTGTGTCTAAATTTAAAATTTAAAAACTGTTTTTGGGGGCCCTTTTCCCCCAAAAAATGGGGGTTTTGGGAAATTTTTTGGGTTAAGTTATGGGGGGGTAAGTCAAGTAACATTTTTTCTACAGTCCCCTTAGCCCATAGGGGGCAAAATCAAGTAACAGTCTTTCTACCCTTTCCCCTAGTCAAAAAAGGGGGAAGTCAAAGGGACGTTTTTCTTCATTTCCCCATTTAAAGGTGGGGAAGTTAAGGGACCCCCTTTTCCCCCCGAAAAAAATAAAAACATCCCTCAAAAAATAAATTAAAAAAAAAAAATTTTTTTTAAAAATTAAGATTTCTCCTATCTTTCTTTTAAAAAAGAACCCCACAAAAATAAAATTAAAAACTTGGTTAAATTTTTTTTGCCCCCAACCCCAATTTAAATTAAAAATTCAAAAAATTGCCCCCTAAAAAAATAAATTAAAATCCCCTAAAAAAATAAGTCTTTAAGCCCGTTTTAAAACCCCCAAAAAATTAAAAAAACACCTTTTTATTTTCCCCCCCCGGGGGAAAAACCTGGGTTTCCTTTCCCCTTTTTTTCCCCCCTATTCTATTAAAAAATTTAAAAAAAAAATAATAGAAACAATCTTTCTTTCATTCTATCCAAATTTTTAATCCCCAATAACTTCCCCCCTTTTTACTCCCCCCTTAATCCCCCCCTGGTTTTAAAAAAACCGTAAAAAACCTAGCCCCCCTTTCCCCCCTTTCCCAAAAAATCCCTTTTTTCACTTTCTAATCAAGTTTAAAAAAAATCTTTTTTATTTCCCCTAAAAAATTTAATCAATTTTCAAAATTGTCTTTCTGGTTTAACCCAAAATTATGGGGGTTTATCAAAAGTAACAAATCTTTTTTCCCCCCCGGTTGCAAAACCTTTCCCCGGAAAAACCGGGAATTAAAAAAAAAATCCTTTTCTAGATTTTCCCCCCCTTTGCTGGTGGGTAAATTTATAGTTTTCAGTTTTTTTGGGTTTTCCCCCTAGGTTTTTGGTTTTGGTAACAAAATAAAAACCCAAAAAATCTTGTTGTTTTTTAGGGTTAAAAAACCCCTGTCCCAATTTTGGGGAACCAGGGGGCTGAATTTTTTCTTATGGTTTCCCCCAGGGCATGGGGGTAAGCAAGTTTCAGTTTTTTCTACTTGCCCCTATGCTCGTTCCGGGAAGTCAAGTAGCAGTCTTTCTACGGTCACCTAGTCATGGTGGGTAAGTCAAGTAGCAGTCTTTCTACAGTGCCGTAGTCATGGTCGGTAAGTCAAGTAGCAGTCTTTCTAGGTTCCCCTAGTCATGGTGGGTAAGTCAAGTAGCAGTCTTTCTAGGTTCCCCTAGTCATGGTGGGTAAGTCAAGTAGCAGTCTTTCTACGTTACCCTAGTCATGGTGGGCAAGTCAAGTACCACTCCTTCTAGGTCCCCCTAGTCATGGACGGTAAGTCAAGTAGCAGTCTTTCTAGGTTCCCCTAGTCAGGGTGGGTAAGTCAAGTAGCAGTCTTTCTACAGTCCCTTAGTCATAGTGGGCAAGTCAAGTATCAGTCTTTCTACAGTCCTCTAGTCATGGTAGACAAGTCAAGTAGCAGTTTTTCTAGGTTCCCCTAGTCATGGTCGGTAAGTCAAGTAGCAGTCTTTCTACGTTCCCCTAGTCATGGTGGGTAAGTCAAGTAGCAGTCTTTCTACGTTCCCCTAGTCATGGTCGGTAAGTCAAGTAGCAGTCTTTCTAGGTTCCCCTAGTCATGGTGGGTAAGTCAAGTAGCAGTCTTTCTACGTTCCCCTAGTCATGGTCGGTAAGTCAAGTAGCAGTCTTTCTACGTTCCCCTAGTCATGTGGGGAAAGGGACCAGAAATGGGAACAATTTTCCCATAGTAAGAAGGCAAGAAATCTCTGGTTCTTATAATAAACTGAAGATGTTACTATTTGAGGATTACCAGGGAATGTGACCCAGGGGCCGGGTGCCAGAGGGGAACCAATCTGCCTCAGCCAGGGTATTTAGATACAGGACTAAACTAAATTTTGCTCCAGGGAAAGGAAGGAAAGCCTGACTACTGATCATTTTAAGGGCAGATTGTACCAAATGCTTCTTAGTGACATGACAAATCTGCCCTATTATTTCTCAGGACTTTACTGCACAATCCTTAAAAAGATGCAGCAATTTCTGCTGGAAGCAAGAGATAGAATAACACTGAGCCAACTCCTCCTGGCTTCCTAATGAAAAGCCCTGTTAAATCATTCCTAGCTTTATAAGAGAGCTCAGCATCCCTGAACTGAATGAAAGTCCCAGAATTATAGGCTTTAAAGTTCCGGCACAAAACTACTCAATGCACTTTTCAGCAGTGGTTACAATGGAACAAAGCAAAAAATGACACTCGAATTGCTCTTAGGAATTCTGCAGATCTCTGACCGAGCTTGAGAATGGGATAAGAGAAAGAGGCTGCTTTTAATGCCTGGTGACAAGACATTGAGAAGCTTCGACATGTTCAAGTGACACTTGATTCTAAGTGGTGACATAGGGGACATGTTTCCTACAAAGGGATTTCCCTTCCATTGAGTCATTCTTCCACATAGCAACTAATCAGAGATCAGTATTATTCATTCATTCATTGAGCTGTAGGGGGTGCGAGGTCATAGTCTCACCCCTCTTCCATATAAGACATCAGTAAAATAAATGGCACATGCTGGCTGAGGGCCCCGTGATTTTGCATTGGGCCCCAGAGACATCAGTGAAAACGCTTATGCACTTATTCATTAATTCAGTGTACAGTGTATCATATGTTTCCTTATTTGATTATATACAGTTGAGATTTTGTCCTTACTTTTTTCAGGTTTCAGTGGAATTTTTCGAATGGATCTGCTGCAAAATAAAAATTTTGCGGTAAATCTGCACCAATTAACTTTGAAGAAAGAAGGCAAATTCGCACTGAAATCTGCAGGTAAGGCTTATCTTTAAATCTGAATGCACGTGGGATGTATTTTGGTGTGGATTTTATCACGGACATCAGCTTTAATGGGAGTAGACAAAATCTGTGACAAAATCTGCAGATAAACCTTTTCTGCAAATTTTACCTGAACTTATTGTGGAGAAATCCACAGTAAAATCCACACCCAAATCAGCAGCAGATCCATCGGTAAAACTAAACATACAAATCAGCAATAGATCATGGAGATTTTAGTGCAAATTTTTCCCCATTCAGTTGACTGGGATGTAATCTACAGTAAATCCCCAACAGAAATTTCCACGGTAAATTTTTGTCACGTGGCTGGAATTGTAATCTGTGTGTAAATCTACGGAAAATCCACAGCAATTTCATCCGTATGCATTTACCCTTAGGGTGAATGTACGGCGACATATTCCACAGAAAATCCAGGGTAAGTCTGGATATAAAAATCTGGATGTTGGTGCAGTATTTACCCTATTTCATTCAATTAGGTAAAATCCACAGTTAATCCTTAAATGACATTTATACAGTGCAGATTTTGCTTAATCCTATTGAAGTTATTTACAAAAATTTGCAGTAAAATTAGCAATAATTCTGCGATAAATCCACGACAATTCTGTGTTGATTTAAAATGCTGCAGATTTTATCATCACAAACCGGAGAAGATATAAATTTGCACAAAATACAAATCAGTACTAAATTTGTAACCATAAAACTGGATTATGTCATGCAAAATGTTTTCAATTTAAAGTGTAAATCTGTTCTTCATTAGTACTGTCAGCAACACAATGAAGGGGATTTCTCCACCCTGCGGACTGATAGGACCGATGACATTTTTAATGAGGGTATGTGTTCTTTTAAATATGGCCCCAGACTACTTCACTTGTGTTTATTTTTAGTACTGCACCCTGTCAAATTTATGGAGGAAGCCTTGTGCTGCTGACAGGACTCACGACGTATTGCAGCGCAATACGCCTGCTGTTTCAGTCCACTGGCCGTGCATACTTTAAAACAGGAATCCCCCGCCCCTTTTTTGTTTTTTTTTTTTCCCGCGCATATGTTGCCTAAAAAAGTGATATGTCACTTTTTTGGGGAAAAAAACACAGGTTTAACATAGCACTCAATAAGTGCTATGATTTCCCTATTTGGGGTTGTTTTGGCGCATTGCGTGAAATTAGGCACCGTATGCCCCTGCAAAAAAATGTGTGAAATTTTAAAAATTTTTTAAAACAGGAAAACAGATGAACATTATAAATCAGAATATTCCTTTACATCCCTGTTAGCAGCACCTTTTGGGGAATACAAATAGGGGACCCTCTTGTAGCATTAAAAAAAACCCCCTTCTAAAAAAGAGATATCTTATAAGTAGTGTGAGGTTTACGTTGGCTATCGAATGGGGGATAGTCGTAGTGGGCCCACCATCATAAGGTTTTCGATGTGGCGTCGTTTATGGCGTGACCATAAAAAGTCTTTGGGAGAGCAACAACACCTTCTTCTTAACCCCCAAACAGGGCTGGAGAAGGTTTGGATTAAACGCAAACAGTCAAATGGATCCCTGTACTTCTTAGGCCCCAAAAACTTAGGTTAAAACCCACAAAAAAAAAAGTCCCAACCTTCCTACCCCGTCTTGTACCACACCCGCCCCTTAAACCTGCCACCAAAAATTTAAAAAGTGCCAAAAGGATTTTATTTGAACCATCTTTTTTACTTGAATGGACATTGAATACCTGCCCGGGAAACCCCCAGCATGCCCCTAAAAAACCTGCATGACCCACAGATTAAAAAGTCCCGGGAAAGGGAAAAGAGTTTTCAACCACCTTTTTAGTTAAACGGAAACATTGAAAAAACCCTGTCCTGGACCGCAGTAGACTTTAAACCCTGTCTGCCCCAGTTTTAAAAAAGTGCCGGAAATAGGAGTCTTTAAAAACCCCATTTTGTTGAATGGATTTTGAAAACTCTGTCTGGCCGCGCATGACCTTAACCTGTTGCCCAAGTTTAAAAAAGTGCGGAAAAAGGAGTTTTCAATCCATTTTGTTGAACGGGGACATTGACTTTTCCTGTCCTGGACCCGTATGAATTAAACCTGCTGCCCCAGATTAAAAAGTCCCGGAAAAAGGAGTTTTCAACCCAACCTTTTGTTGAACTGGACTTGATTACCTTTTTGGGGCCCACAGCATGACCCCCAGCACGGGAAGCCCGGTCCCTTTTTTCCGCTTTCCCGAGGCAGCCAAAAAAAATTTTGGGGCTAAAACGAAATGGAAACTCACCCCTTTTGTCCGGGGGTTTGCCGCCCCCCTTAAATGGGCCCAAATTGAGCTTCACTTGGTTGGTGGTTTGTCCTGTTCCCCCCAGGTGCCCCTTTTTCTTGGGTTCTTTTTTCATTTACTCAACGTGCTGGAGAATTTGGGCTCGTACTTTGTTCTCTGTCCGGCTCCATACTCCATGTCTTGGATAACCCACATTGGTCAAATTTTCCTGTACCTCCTTGTACAAAACAGGGAATTTTTTTTTCCCGCTATTTTGTACATGCAAATTTTTTTGTGTTAATTGAGGAAAAAAACATTTTTAAAATGGAAGGAATCCCACATGTCTTTTTTTCTCTTTATTTAAAATTTTATTAAATGGGTTGTCCAATCCGGGATTGTTTGGGGTATGTTAAAGATCTTGCAAAAAAAAGTCATTTTGAATTATTTTCCATTAACAGTGTCCTACCTATTCCGTTTTGCGCACCATCACCCTTGAGCCATCTTTACAAATTTTGAAAAACCAAAAGTCTGTTTGAACAAATTTTTTTTAATAGGACTGTATATGCTGCATTTCAAAGCAAAAATGCCCCAAAAAATTTAAAACTGACCCCTTTAGCCCTTTGGACATTATGAGAAAAAAAATGTCTGTTGAAACATTTTTTTTTTATAATGGACTTAGTATAGTGCATTTCAAAACAAAAATGCCCCCAAAAATTCAAAAACATGACCCTGAGCATGACCCTTGACCCCTTTGGACAATTTTGAAGAACAAATGTCTGTTGAAAAACAAATTTTTTTTAATAGGACCTGTAGTTTTGCTGATTTTAAAGCAAAATGCCCCCCAAAAAATTTAAGCATGACCCTTGGCCACTTTGGACAATTGTGAAGAACAAATGTCTGTTTGAAACAAATTTTTTTATAATAGGATGTAGTAGCTCATTTCAAAGCAGCATGACCCAAAAAATTAAAAAAATGACTCTCAGCCAATGTTTAAAAATTGTGAGGGAGAAATGCCACTTAAAAAGCCACATTTTGTTCCCCAAAGGACCATGATTTTGCTGTATTCACAGCTCATGCCCCAAAAAATTATAAATATGACTTTCAGCCCATTAAAATTGTGGGGAGAAATGCCACTTAAAAACCCCCATTTTGTTTCCCAAAAGGGCCATAATTATGCTGTATCTCACCAAACTGACCCCAAAACCCCTTTCAATGCGAAAAATTTTTAAGATAAAGTGGAGTAAAAATTGTTTTGTCATGAAAAATTTTTTCTTTTCGTCTCCTCCAGCAAAAAACCGCAAAAATGAATGTGGGAAAAAAGAATAAAAATTCAGTAAGATGTCATGATAGCAAGAAAGAACCCCCGCTTTGAGTTCTGGTTGCCGGACGGCCGTTGCGCGTAAGCGTGGTTTTGAATAGTGTTTACATTTGTGTTCCTTGTGTGAACTGGGTTTTTTCCCTGCTTCTTTATTGATTTCCCGACCGACCTAGGCCAGGGGAACTTCCACACTCCCGGGTTAACCTGGCTCCTTGATCCTGGTTTGACG
>JAODAL010043990.1:0-33309 GCA_025379985.1 Phyllomedusa bahiana
CCCTCTATTTTCATGTTTGCAATTCCCCAAGCACATATACCTATTAACCCGTTGAAATAATTCAAAGAGTTTTATCCCCAACTCTGGGAGTGTGTACGAGCTTAGACAGGGGTTTCCCGAGTCGACCCCTGGCAGAAGAGGAACCACCTTTCTGCATAACTGGAGGGGCTGATATGAAGTTCGGGTGGAGGCACTGTGTCATAGAGAGGTGAGAGCGACAACACACCCTGCCCAAGGAGGTTGGCACAAAGGGGTGTTACACTTACAACTTAGTTAGATCAGAGATTGGAAGATTTTATGTAGTTAGGTAGAGAATTTTAAAGGAGCATCTACCGCTGTAAAGTCACAGGAAGGAAGCGGGGGTGGGGGGGGGTCCCGCGGGCGACACAAACAAGCTCTTATAAAGAATACTGGATAAAGTTCCCCAAGACTTAGGGCCCAAACATGTATAATGGGGTTTTCGCCGTTTTTTGGCGTACACTGTGCCTCCCCGCCCGAATCCCCCTGTCGGACGCGGGGATTCAGTGTTAGGCGCAGTGTTCGCCACTTTCAGCTGCGCCCTGCATGAAGGGGCGGGCAGTGGGCGCGGGGTAGGCGTTCCGGGGCGGGACGCGGCGCGCTCGAAAACTCCGAGGCATGTACGATGGCGAGTCGGAAAAGCGAGGCACATTGCAGCTCCGACAGGCAGACCAGGTATTTTGTGGTCTAAATGCTCCGAAAGAGGCAAAGTGAAGCAGGATCGGACCATGCGAGGAAGCAGATAGAAGATCGCGACAGAAATCTCGGGCGCTCCGCTCCGTGCAGCAGGGAGTATGACTCCGAAAAAATCGCGGAAAACATGTCAGAAAAGAGCTGAACGTAAAAAATAAACATACTTAAAAAAAAAAAACACTTTCCAAAACTCTAGAACGGCGCAATTTCAAGAATTATGTTTTTGGAAATTCCCCGGAAAAAAATTAACGGGGTAATTCAAATTCTGAAACCTTTTTTCATTTGGTGGCATAAAACCGGCAACAGAATAGAAGCGATTTGTAAACCCATTAAAAACCTAGGGGGGAATGATTGACCAAATCAGAACCCCGGGGCGGGTTTAAAATTCAAAATACAGTAAAAAGACAAAAAAAGAGTGTTTGGGCCTAAAGGCTACCCAGGGGGTTGGCTATCCCAACCCAACCCGAGGGGCGAGCTACTTCCCTTAAATTGGGTTTTAATGGAGGTAGGAGATTGGGCGCACTGAAATCTCGGGGGGTTTAAGGGCCGTGGGCATGAAGTTTTAATCAAAAAAATTTTATTTTTTTTTAAGTGTAAAACATTATCGGGAAAAGAGCCAAAACCCTTCTTTAAAAAAAAGATTTTTAAAAACCCGAAAAAAGCGTTTTTTTTTTCGCCCGGGGCCCGGCCCGCTACTTTAGGGAATTCCCAAAAAAGAGAAAAATTGCCGGGAAAAATACAGTAATTAAAAATTGTTTAATTTTATTCTCTTTGGGGTGGGCCCATAAACACCCAATCAGAATAGGAGCGAAAATTCCCATTATAAAAACCTTTTTTTTGGAGGAGAATTGACCAATCAGAATAGGGGACAATGTCCCTTTTAAAACCCTTTATGGAGGAGAAATGACAAATCAGAATGGGGAGGGGAAAAGTCCCATTATATCTATGGATAAAAATTTAAACCAATCATTTCAAAAGGGGGGACATTTCAAAATACAAAAAAAAAAGGGCGGGAACGAGCTGTTTTGGTTTTGAAGCGGCGGGGGTTTCCCAGTTAGCCAATCAGAGCGCGAGCTCTTTTTTTCTTTAGAGTTTTAGGGGGGGAAAAAAAAATTTTTAAACCCTTTGCTCTGTGATTGGCAAATTTTAAAAGGCGCCGTTTTTTTGGGCCCAATTGGGAGGGGAGCGGTTTTCAAATGCAACTGAAATAAAACTGTCCCAAGGGCCGAAACCCAAAAATTTTTAACATACGAAGGGTGGGTCCCGATGTTTTTATATAAAGAATAAAATAATAGGGGGGAAACGAAAAAAAAATTTTAAAATCAAAAAAAATCATGTTTATTTTTTATTTTGTTAGCAAGGAATCATAGTATGGGGCAACGAAAATAAAAATAAAACATTCCCGGGCACGGCGCGAGTGCCAAAAGATTTCGTGCGCCCACTCTCCTTAGATTTATAAGGGGGGGAAGTAGCCGCGTTTTGATGGCGGGGGTTTGGCCAAGCCCCCGCTAGTCACCCAATCAGTTTCTTTTCTGTCTTTTTACTGTTTTTTTAAAATTAGCCCGCCCGTGGATTCTGATTGGTTTTAAAATTTTCCCCATGACTAGAATGGGTCTTTGTGGGCCCCTATTTTGATTGGTTTGAGTTCCCCAAGCCCCCGGTTTAGTTTAAACCAATCAGCTCTTTTCAGCTTTTTACAGTATTTTAAACCTTTTCCCGCCGGGGTTTCGATTGGTTAAATTTCCCCCATGGGGTTTTTAATTGGTTTACTGTCCCCCCCCTATTTGTTTGGGCCCCGGTTTATGGCCGAACAATAAGAATAGCTTTCTGATTTAGAATTTGTATTTGGGCCCAATTTCCAATTCCAAATTTTCTTAAATTGGATTTTGGGAAAGTAAATTTTGTTTTATGTATTTTTTTTTTTTTTTAGATTTCAGCTCTTTTTTTCCCGTGAATGTTTAACGCCCCTTTAAAGGGGATTTTTGATTCCCTACTCCGCACCCCACATCTGGAATGAATTTTTTCCCTTTTTAGCCCGTTCCGTCCCTCGGAACTGTTTTTCGGGGCGCCCCGCCCGGCGCCCCCCAAGTCCCGCACTGCGCCCCCTTTTCCCCCCCACTGTGCCCCCACACACCCCCTGGGGAGGCGCAGGGAACTTTTCCCCACGAAAGAGTGAGCTACCTCCGGGGGGCGAATCATGGGGGGCAGCGCGCATGCGCCTTTAGTCCCCCCACTGCGGGCCTTTTAAAACACTGGGGGGCGCGGCGGATTTTTTTCCCCCTTTTATGGTTTCACTACCTCCCGGCCCCCGGAAAACCTAGGCGCCCGCCCCGCATGCACCTCCCGGGCCCCCCCCCTGCGCCCAAAACCCCTGCGAGGCGCGGCGGGGAATTTACCCTTTTTATGTTGAGCGCGCCCCGGCCCCGGGGCAATTTTAAAAAAGCCGCAAATTCCACCGGAAAAAAAAGCCGAAAGGTGCGCCCCCCCTGTCGGGATTCTTTCCTGTGGCCCTTTGTGTAAGGGCATTTTCACTGCAATAGCTTTTTTTTATTAACAGTTTTTTTTATTGAAAATTTTTTCCCGGATATTGGGCAGCCTGAATTTATTAGGATACACTCTTTTTAGTTAAATGCAGGTTCTTTGTTAGGGGCAAAAACTCCAAATTTTTTTATCAAGGGAAATTTCGATAGGGGTTCTTTTTCCCAAATTTTGGGCCCCTTCCCGCTTTTTTGATATAGCCAAACCCTTTCAGGGTTTTTAAATTTGAATTCCAGCCCAAATTTTTAGTCAGCACGGTTGATAGGTGCCCAAAAAAAAATTTTTAAATTTTCCGAATACATTACGGTTTCGTGTTTTTTCACTTTTCGCACTACTTTTTTATTGGGGCACCTTCACTTAAAAAGTGAATACGCCAATTTTGGGAGTTACCACAGGTGAATTGATAGGTGCCCAAAAAAAAACTTTTTATTTCCCAATAGATTACAAAATACGTGTTTTTACACTTTTTGCCCCACTACAGCTTTTTTTTCATTGAGGCACCCTTTCACTTAAATGTGGAAAACAGCAATTTTTTTAGTCACCCCAGGTTTAATTGGGAAAGGGGCCAAAAAATCCCTTTTTTTATTTCCCAAAAAATTACAGATCGTGTTTTTTTACTTTGGCGTACTCAATTTGGGTTTATTGAGGCACCTTGCACTTAAATGTGAATACAAAACCCTTTTTTTTTAGTCACCACCCGGTGAATTTATAGGGGCCAAAAAAATACTTTTATTATTTCCCAATTTTCATTTTAAAATACGGGGTTTTTTGCATTTTTCCCAGGCCAGATTTTTTTTTGATAGAGCCCCCTTGCAGTTTAATTTTTAAACCAGCAATTTTGTAGTCACCACAGGTGAATTGAAAAAGGTTTCCAAAAAAAACCCCTTTTTTTAATTTCCCAAACATTAAAAGATAGTGTTTTTTTTTTACTTTTGGGCACTACAGCTTTGTTCCTTTAGGGACCTTGGGCCCCTTTAAAGGGGAATTTTAGCCAAATTTTTTAGGTTACCACAGGTGAATTGAATGGTGCCAAAAAAACCTTTTTTTTATCCGGGAAAACATTACAGGGTAGTGTTTTTTCAACCCTTTTGGGGCCCCTAAAGCTTTGGGCATTGGGGGGCACCTTGCACTTAAATTGAAAACAGCAATTTTTGGGCTCCACCCCAGGTGAAATTTAAAGGTGCCAAAAAACCCTTTTTTTTCCCAATAAAATTAAGATACGTGTTTTTTTACTTTGGTGCAGGCCCCGTTTGGGGGATAGAGCTACTTTGAAGGTTTAAATGTGAATTTCCGGGAATTTTTAGTCACCCCCAAAGGGAAAGAAAGGTGCCCAAAAAAACCTTTTAAAATCCCGTTTACATTTCAGACAGGTGGTTTTTTTTTCCCTTTTGGTCAGGGCAAGCAGGGGATAGATTTTACTTTTCAGTTAAATTTTTAAACCCGGGAAATTTTGTTTTTATTTGAGGGATTTGAGGGAAAAGTGTGATTTGCCGTCTTTTTAAAAAGAGGGCTTTCCAAAAAATCTTCCCTACCTTTTCAAATTTTTATTTTTTTGAACATGGAGGAAATTCAAAGGGGGTAAGCAGCAAAAAGGGCCCCCCCGCTTGACCCTGAATTTCGGCCCCCATGTTCAGAAAAATAAAATTTTTAGAAGGTTTTGGAAGAGGTTTTTGGGAAAAGGTTTTATTAAGGAAAATGGGAGGTAGAGGTACGAGAGAAGGTGCTCCTTCCAGTGCTGGCGGGCAACACGCATGCCAGGGATCGTCGTTGCAGGAACCCCCGGGGAAAAGGGCCCGTCAAACGCTGGGTTTTAGGGCCTGTGAAATTCCTTAAATAAAGAACAAAAGGGCGCCAAATCTGTCCTTCAGTGGGGTTTAAAGCAACCCTTTTCCAATCCCGCAAAAATTTTTTACCTCCCCGTTCCCAGTCACGGCCCCCAAAATGTCGTTTTGCATCATCAGCACCGGGCCAACATGAAGCAAACCCAAAATGTTTAACTTGTGTACCCCCCCACTGTGGATAATCCCCCTTTTGAAGCCTCTTTGTGACCAAAATTTCGGTTGGGGTCAGAAGCTGTTAAAAGATCAAGAGGCCCAAAAAGGATGAATTTTTTTCTGCTTGGACGCCCATTTTCTGATGCCAAACAGAGGGGAGAAGGAAAACCCCGGGCAATCTGCAAAAATCCCCGGGGGGTCGGCAACGCCTTGGGACTTTCCCCCTTGTTGTACCCGCGTCCTGGATGATAAGTCAGGAACCAAGGGCACCTGTGTTGATGATGATGATTTACGATTTTCGGATCCAAGTGGTCTTTTCAGCAAAAATTTGCTTGCGAGGTTCATCACTTTGGCGAGGAGGGGAAGAAAGATGGGGTGGGGTCCAAATAGGGTTTTCCCTCAAAAAGGGAGGGGGGGTGCAGAAGTCCGTGATATGATTCCCAGGGCCACCCGGGCAAACGGAAAACCCCCTCCTCGGGTTTCGCCGTCAAAAAGGTCCCGGAAATTTTTAAAACCTTGGGCCCCTTTTTTTGAGCAAGCCCGATTCACCCCGGGGATTTTCATTTTGCCGCCTTTGCCGTAAACGCTAAGTAGGGGCAAGAAACCCTTTGGTGGGGTTTAACCAAACCCCCAAAATGTTAGTCACATGCAGCGGAATGATGAGTTGAAAAAGGAGGGAAAAACTTTGGCCCAAAAAAGGGCCAAAACCGACGCCCGGGCCCCCCAACCACTGTCACCCTCTGTCTCCGGCTCCTCTTCCCCCACCACCAAACGTTCCCCAGCTTTTCCCCTGTCTTCAGAGTCATGATCAGGGATCAGCCTTTTGCTTAACGTCCCCGTCGCCCGAGTACCACCCGCACCACCAGAGACCCATCCTAACCCCCTTTTCCTCCCCCCCAGTATGAGATGCACGCCGGGACAGCGGCCCGTCTAGCAGCCAGCCCTTTTTTCTTCCGAAGGGGGAACCCCTTTAAACCCCAAAACCCTCCCCAAAACCAAAAGCCTGAATGTCGGCTTTTCCCAAACTTTTTTGGGCCCTTGGGAAAAGTTGCCTTTCCCCTTGGGGACCAGATGGGGTTTTTTCCGCCCAAACATTTGGGCCTTGGCCCCGCCCCCAAAAAAAACCCCGATGCCGAGCAGGGCATTTTCTTTGCCAGAAAAAGCCCTTCCCTGCCCTTTTGGCAAACATTTTTTGTCAATTCTAAAATTTTTCCAAGGCGTTGGGCTGCATCTGGGCCCGGAAAAATTTCCCTTGACCCCCCGCCATGGACTAGTAAGAAAGGCCAAGGCCGCTTTATATGTCTTCTGTGACAGATGTCACTGGTGAGCTTGTGGATGTTCTCTGGGTGGTGACGGTGGCTATCAGGCTAGGCGCACTGATTACTTCAAAAACCGCAGGGATGGTGAAGGGTTCTTTCCACCTCTTTTCCCTCCACGTCCTCTGGTGGCATCTCACGTCGCCAGAGAAACAGGCCGTACGGTCGGTGAAATTAATCTGTCTTGGAGACTGTCCACACACAGGTCAGGAGCTGTGGAAACTGGCTGTCCGCAACGAGACCAAGCGCTGCAGGGTGCCACAGAACCTATTGTTGCCAGCAAGCGCGGTTTGCCGATAAGGCGATATCTGCTGGCCGCCCTACTGATCGGTAGGCTGTGCGCACATCCCTTGCCTGGCACTGTTATGAAGCTTGTTCTCGTCCAGAAAGTTTCTAATAGAGATTACACCGGGTCATGGACCGCCTGTCTGAGGAAGGCCTAGGGAGTCATAAAGTTCGCATTCCGCTATTGCACCCTGACTTTTTCACCAGCCTGAGATGCATTTGAATTCCTCCATCACACATGCTCAGCGATTGTGGCAGCAAGCGCAATGCCATTACGAGCGAGTACAAGAGTGACACATGATGACAAGCAGCGTGTGCGGACCTCGGGTGTTTAGAGCAGCCACGAGAGTGGAGGCAGGATTAAAGAGCTCTGCACGTCCTTGCCAGTTTTGAAGAAGCACCAACAATGGTCAGTGCGGACAATGACCTTGTCAGCATGAGCATTGTGGTGATCTTAGTTCGGAATCGTCAGCTGTTGGACACTTCTAAACAAAGGTTCCCGCCAGCGACGAGAGGTGGAAGACGGTCACAGATGCGGACACGGGCTCCTTTCTCTCCGTCAAATCCACAAGGCCGACAGTAGTCACAATATTCCCGGTCTATCATTAGGCAGTGGTTCGGGGGTCCAGGGCTGGTGACTAGTGCAAGGGTGGACCATCAAGATCTCAGGGTGCATCATCTAGGCAAAGTCAGGGCTGTGTGAAGCTGTGCAGGAGGGAAGCGGAGGAGGAGGAGGAGGTTTTTCCTAGACACCGAAGTTACGACGTCCCTGCCTTGAAAGAGGTTGGCGCGATCTTGAGGTGGTGAGAGGAGATGGAGAAGATTGTTTGCTAGTGCCCTTGACCCAGAGGCTTGGAAATTAAGGCATTCAGAATCTCATCACATGAGTGCTTGATGACTCCATTTCTCCATATGATCATTCACATTAAGGCAGCAAAATGAACAAACAGTTACTGGGTGGCCGCACCCTTCCTGGAGTCCCGGTACAAACCAAACTCTAGCACTTTCTTCCACCCACCCAAATAGAGAGTTAAAATACAGGAAATGGATGACCTTGCTGATTGATCAAATGGAGACATATGTTAATCTGCTTCACGTTCCCCTCGCAAATGTCACGGTGGAACAACCATCTAAGCGACGTTGACAGCAGTAGAGTGCAAGGTAGCGTAGGCAGGCAGCAGCAGGCAAGTGGTTTGGCATTCGAAGCCTAATGGGTGACTTATGGCAATCCTGTTATTTACCCCCCAAAAAAAACCCTCACCACCCCAGAAAAAAAGCATGAAATGCCAGGGCACTCATCCAAACACACAGAGACCGCTTAACGATATGGTGCTCGTCTATCTGCGTATTTCAACACCGATGTTTTTGTATGTGTTCCGGACCCAATAAACTTCTGGGTATCCAAAATGGACGAATGGCCCGAGCTCGCTCGCCATGCCATAGAGTTGTTGTCCTTGTATTGAGACAACCCATTTAATACAATTAAAAAAGAGAAACAAAGACATGGTGGGAATTCAATCCTATTTTACAAAATGTGTTTTCTATAATTAAAACTACTAAAAACTTGCCATGTACTCAAAATAGCTGGTTAGGAAACATTCCTCTGCATATTCGTTACAAGGAGTTACGGAAAACTTGACTCCAGATGTAGGTTATTCAGAGGGACTATCGGAAGTATGGAGCACTGGACAGAGAACAAAGTACAGAGACTATGTGTTTCTCATTTCCTAGCCCACTGTTATAGTAATAATGAGAAAAAAGAATGTCTCAGGAAAAGGGCTCACCGTGGGTGGTACAGTAGCGTTAACCTCCAGTATTTACATATGTGAATGACTCAATTGGTCGTATGATACGAGAGGGCAAAGCTGGCTATCCTAAGACAGGACATCTATATGTCCAGTGAAGCTAAAATGTGGTGGAAAGACTCCTTTTCCGGCCTTTTTAATCTGGGGTCATGCAGGTTTGGGGCTCATGCTGTGCCAGGACAGGTATAGGTCAATGTTCAGTGAAACTTAAATGGTTGGTGAAAGACTCCTTTTTCGGCATTTTTTAATACTGGGTTCATGCAGGTTTGGGGCTCATGCTATGAGCGCCCTAGGACAGTGTATCGTCATGCAATGTCCTAGTGAAACTACTAAATGAGTAGGTTGAGAAGACTCCTTTTTTCTGGCACGCACATTTTTTAAATCTGGGGTCATGCAGGTTATGGGGCTCATGGGGGGGTCTGTTGTGCCAGAGACACGGTATAGTCAATGCTCAGTGAAACTAAATGGTTGTTGAAAGGACTCCTCTTTTTCCTAGGCACTTTTTAATACCTTGGGGTTGCATGCGAAGTTTGGGGCATCATGCTGTGGCCCTGGACGGTATAGTCACATGTCCAGTGAAACTAAATGGTGGTTGAAAAGACTCTTTTTTCGGCACTTTTTATTCAGGGGTCATGCAGGTTTGGGGCTCATGATGTGGCCCAGTGTCAGGTCGGTATAGTCAATGTACAGTGGGATAACAAAAAATGTTGGTCAAGGACTCCTTGTTTCCCGGCACTTTTTAACTGTCTGGGGTTCATGCAGGTTTTGGCTCATGCTGTGGGCCCAGACAGGTGTATTTTAGTGAGGTCTATTGTCGAGTGAAACTTAATATGGTGGTTGAAGGACTTACCTTTTCAGCACTTTTTAAAATCTGGGGTCATGAGGTTTGGGGGTCATTTTGGGGTTTAGACAGGGTATTCAAAAAATTCGTTTTAAGTAAAAAAGATGGTTTCAAATTTATACTGCCCCTTTTGGCACTTTTTTTAATTTTTGTGGTGATGAGGTTTTTTAAAGGGCATGCTGTGGGGCAAGACGGGATTTGTGAATGGTCTGGGGGACTTTTTTTCTGTGGGATTTTATAAAACCCAAGTGTTTTTGTAGAGATTTTAGCCAAAGAATTTCCCTTTGACTGGGTTTTGGATGTTAATTCCCGCCTTCCAGCCCTGTTTGGGGGGTAAGGAAAGGGAAAGGGGTTGTTGTCTCCCATAGAATTTTTAATGGGTTTGATCTATTCTACCTTCGAACATCGGGAAAATTTTTTTGTCGATGTTTGGGCGAATATGACCAATCGACCCTTTTTTGATGGCCAATGTAATCACCCCAACACTAATTTTTAAAACCAAAGGATTTTTTTAAAACAAAAGAAAAAGGTCTTTTCTTTCCCCAAGTCCCTTTTCAAGCTTTGGTTTATGTTTCTGTCATCAGATAAGAAGTGCAAAAAACCCTAAGCGGGGGCCCGTTTAGCTCCTGTCGTCCTTGTTGTGTCTAATTTAAAACGTCAGGGAAAAAAGGGGGGAAAGGGGCAATGGGTGTTGCTTTTCAGGGCTTCAAATTTTTTTTTTTGACCTATATTTGAAAAATGATTAAATTAAACCATTTTTTGGGGGATTTCCCCCATCAACATTACATCATGGGAAAGCCCCTTTTTAAAATTTTATACCCCTCAATTTTGAGTGCTTAAGAAGTTTTTTTTTTTAATTTCCCATTTATTATTTATTTTTGAAAATCTTGTCCTGTTTTTAATGTTTTTTAAAGGGGGTTTCTAAGGCAAATTGAAAAATTAAATTTTTTTGCATTTTATTGGTTTTGTGATTTATGACAAAAATATCCCATTGGGAAAGGGTTTAAATGGAACTGAAATTAATTTTGGTGACTATTTCCTTTGGGTTTCCCCCCTAAAATTAAAATTCTGTTACTTTATATTGGGCTGTTTGTCAGTATTAAAGGGGAATGTGTCATCAAATTTAATTTAGGGCATTGTTTAAAAGGGCCCATTTTTTTTTGTTGAACACTTTTTTTGGGGAAATTTTTGGGGTTTTTTTTTTAAATTTTTTTTTCACTTTTCAATATTTTTTAAATAATTTCTTAAGTCTAGGGAGTTTTTCCCCTTTCACTGGGAGTGATGAAACGATTTTTTTGGGCAAAATTTTCGTTTTTTTCGCGTTTTTGAAAAGTTTTATATTTGGCAAATTAAACATGGATAGTCGGGTAAAAAGATTATTTGGGGGATTTTACCATTAAAATCTATGGGAGAGGAACGACCCCGGTTTTTCCCTTTCACCCAAAGAGGGTGGAGAAGTGGAATTAACCCTTTCCCCAACAGGAAATGGATATGTTTTACAAACTTAGGCAAGACCCAAATTTGGCCCAAAAAGAGTCTCAGAAAAAAGTCAAAAAACTATTTCCAATCCCTGTCCTTGTACCCCAGGGATGACTCCCTTTAAAAATGGGAAAGACCCACAAATTTTAAAAAAAATGCCAGAAGGCAAGTAATTTTTTTTGGACCTTTTTTTTGGGTTTAAAAGGACATTGATATACCTGTCCCGTACAAGCAGGCCCCCAAAACTTTCATGACCCCCAGATTTAAAAAGTTGGGCCGGGGAAAAAAAGGAGTCTTTGAACCCCATTTTAAGTTGTAATGGACAAAATTTATTTTCATTTTTTCTTGTTTCCACGAATGACCCTTAAACCGGGGTTTACCCACAGATTTAAAAATTAAAAAACCTTTTAAAAAAGGAGTTTTCAACCCCCCATTTTTTGTTGAAAAGGACATTGACTATACCTGTCCTGTACCGCAGCATGACCCTTAAACCTGTCTGACCCACAGATTAAAAAGTGCCTGAAAAAGAATTCTTTGAACCACCATTTTAGTTGAACTGGACATAGACTATCCCTGTCCTGGACCACAGCATGACCCTTAAATCTACATGACCCACAGATTAAAAAGTGCCTGAAAAAGGAGTCTTTGAACCACCATCTTAGTTGAACTGGACATAGACTATCCTTGTCCTGGACCGCAGAATGACCCTTAAACCTGTCTGACCCACAGATTAAAAAGTCCCTGAAAAAGGAGTCTTTGAACCACCATTTTAGTTGAACTGGACATTGACTATCCCTGTCCTGGACCGCAGAATGACCCTTAAACCTGTCTGACCCACAGATTAAAAAGTGCAAGAAAAAGGAGTCTTTGAACCACCATTTTAGTTGAACAGGACATAAACTATTCCTGTTCTGGACTGCAGCATGACCCCTAAATCTGCATGACCCACAGATTTAAAATGTGCCTGAAAAAAGAGTCTTTGAACCACAATTTTAGTTGAACTGGACATAGACTATCCCTGTCCTGGACAGAAGCATGACCCACAGATTAAAAAGTGCCTGAAAAAGAAGTCTTTGAACCACCATTTTAGTTCAACAGGACATTGGCTATCCCTGTCCTGGACCGCAGCATGACCCTCAAACCTGCATGACCGACAGATTAAAAAGTGCCGGAAGAAAGTAATCTTTGAAGCAGTATAGTTTAGTGAAATGGACATTGACTATCCATATCCTGCATGATCCAAAGCATGACCCAAAAACCCGCACAGGTGCCCTTATGGACCATCAGTAGAAAATTTTGCAATAAGAAATAAACTATATTAAAAACAACTAGTTTTCCAATACTGCTGTGGCTAGAGGTACTTGCCATTCTACTGGTGACATTGTTCCACCGTGACATTAGAATGTGAAGCAAACGAAACAGATGTCCCCAGTAGGTCAACGAGGCCTGTCTGAAAATCCTGCATTCTACTGTCAAATGGGTTGAAGGAAATTACTGATCAAGGCAGGTGAGGCTGTAAATGTGGATCACGCAGGTTCAGCTAGCAGGGCCGGAGTTACAGTGGGTGCGGTGAGAGCCAGGGCTTGTGTTCGTCATCTATTAATACGCAGGTTCAGCTAGCAGAGCCGGAGTTACAGTGGGTGCGGTGAGAGCCAGGGCTGGTGTTCATCATCTATTAATGACTATATTTACTATTTTGCCATAGGCAAACTTAAACTCTATCAGTTCTCTATCTATAAACCACTAAAACTTAACTTTTATTATGTATAACACTTAACCTCGAAACATACTATTTAAAAACCAGATTTCTAAACTCTCAATTTATCCCTTTCTAAATGTGAAGGAATAACTCCTTTTCTGTTATCAAGTCTGATATTATCAAGCCACCTATTAACAGGGGAACCTTATATATACAGTGATTTACTAACTCCAATAAGGGATCCAAAACATCTTACTTGGGCAATCATCCCTAATCCGATGGACATATAAGGTTTCCTTGTGAGACCCTCTGCAGCGGGTGACACTGTAGAAAGAGGTGAGAAATCACAAATTAAAATGCCATGCCTGACCTCCCCAACAGGTTTTACCAACTAAATGGCTTCATCAGGGGATAGAGGTCCAGGCCCATGTGGTCTAGCTCATTTCCTTTTATATCATCTTAGGTACACACCCTATTTAGGTGCTCACCAATTGGCCACCAGAGATTCAAAAATACCCATTCCCCCTTTTTTCCTCTCCTGCATGCATACTGAAACTATTTACTGCCGCTGCTGCTGCCGCCGCATTCTTATAGACAACATTCCTCAGGCAACTTCACCTTCTCCATAGCGGGCTTGCGCCCTATCTTACCATGCCGCCCACGCCCGTGCACTGTACCAATGGACATTTCTGCCCTAACTGTGATGGACTTCTCTCAAATTACTGGGTCTGCGCGGCTCACCTAGAACGGACTAAGCAGAATAGATATAACATTTTACAGCACACTACTAACTTTGTCACTTCCCATAAACCTTTTCTCCTCTATGTCTAATATGCATATTCATTGGGAATACATGCTCCATTATACTGTACACTGCTATCTTTGTCTCTTCCCATAAACCTCTTCTCCTCTGTATCTAATATACATATTAATTTTAATACAGCTTCCGCCCTTATGGTTAGCACGCCCACCCTCCCACAACTTCACCTCCTACTAATTGGCCTATGGGAATCCCCTTCTTTAGGGAAGGTGGATGCCAGCTAGAAAAGTGTAACAAACTATTGGTAGCCGTATTTTTCCGAAATATCTTTGTCTGAATCTGCTTGTTTTCATCATAACATAACAACATAATTTGAAGATCCAAAAAATTAATTTTCTCTTGATGAATTTCAAAGGTGAATTTCATCCCAATTTCATTATCATTCAATCTAGATACAAAATCCTTAAATAATTCTTCACTACCGTCCCAAAAAATCAATATATCATCAATAAAGCGCCCCCATAATAAAATCCGATCTGTGAACATTTGCAAGTGTTCAGAACAAACAATACCATCCTCCCCCCAGCCAAAACAGACATCAGCACAGCTTGGCGCACAAACTTTTCCCATGTCTGCTCCCTTTATCTGGTGATAAAAGGTGCCATCAAACAAAAAATAATTATGTGTCAAAACAAAATCAATAGCTGTAAAAACCATTATGTTCCATAAATTGCATACCTATGTATTCAAAAAATATTTGATTGCTTTCAGGCCCAGGTCATGTCTGATGTTACTATATAGGGTTTCTATGTCTAAACTTGCAAGAAGTGTACTTTCACTCATTACTAGATCGTTAATTCTCATCACAGTATCGTTCGTATCTTTAAGATACAAAGGAAGGGGGGCATGGCCTGGACCTGCATGCAGTGAGTCGCATCTGAGGAGAGCTCCGTGGAGGACTTAGCAAAACGGCACTAAAAAACCTTTATTTGCCACCCAATACACCAGGACTGGATCCGGTACTGTTTCGGCATCACCCACATCAACCAGAAGTGGAAGCAGAACCCGCGGCCAGCTGCTGACGGGACCCCGGCACCTCGGCTCCCTGACTGCCATTCAACTTAACAGTGCGCGCCTGCATGCCTGCACGCCGCGACGAGACCTACCAGAGGACCCAACCCGAACTGCAGCAGCCGAGACCTTGCACAGCTTCCATCCGGGCGACGTTCAGCGGCTCCTGCCGGCATTCGTCTGCGCTCCCTCTCCGGTGAGATCGGGTAGCAGGTTGAGCGCACGGATCTCCATACAAACGCTCGGGGTGACCAGTGTCCTCCTCTGCCTGTCGCGGAATCCCAGCAAGCATCAAACAGATAAGTGCTCCTCATTACACATCTGGGCCCTCTATCTGTACAATTCTTCATACAGCTTAAAACAGAGCCAAACCTCCCTTGTAAATTAGCTGTGCAGCGCCTACAGTTCCTGGGACAGTCAGCAGCTACCACGTGGCTGTGGCCATCTTACCTTTGTGTAGTCGCCATTTTCTGAACCCCTGCACTGCCTTATCCACCAGGGGGAATCGTTCTGCATAGCTGCTCACAAATAACCCACTTCCTTCTTGAGGTCTTGTGCCTACCAAATCTCCCTTGTAAACTTGCTGTGCAGTGCCAACGGTTCCTGGAACAGACAGCAGCTGCCACGTGGCTGTAGCCATCTCACCTCTGTGAGGTCGCCATTTTCTATTCCCCTACCACTTTAAAGAATAACTTTTCTGGCAGAGGAATCACTTTGGGGATCCCTTCCTGCCCAGCTGCCTATGCGGTACCTGCTCATCAATACAGAAGTTTAAGTTCTCACTACCGTCTATCCCTTCTGTCATATGCAAAGATAGTGAGATGGAGAACCCCAAGGAACGCTACTACCTGTTCACACATAGCATTAGCTAGCGTTTACCCACAGAAGCGGACAATTATATCCCACTACTTGACCTGGACTACTGGACTTTCCTTGGCTACCTATAGATTGCTCCATACATACTTATGTTATTCCCACTTCCCCACAGCAGCAAAAATTTCTGAAATTTGGGTTTGAAACTGTAATCCCGGCCCTTTTTTGATTTTCAATAGGGTCGTTGTTGTTTACCTCCCGGTTTTTGAGCTTGTCTTTGACCCAGCCCAAGAGAATATACATTCAAAAAAAAAAAAAAAAGGGGGTAAAGTCTTGGGGCTACAAATCTCAAAATGGGTGGCAACTCAAAAAAATTTGGCAAAAACCCCAAAACCCACCAAACTAAGGAATTTTTCCCAAGGGCTCCATCCTTAACGGGGGGGGCCTTTTCCAAAAAGAAGGGACAGGGCGCAACAAAGGGGGTTATCCAGCAAGATTTATAGACATTTGGAAAAATCAGCAACCAGCGTAGTCCTTTTTGCACCTCGGCCCTACCCTTTAAAATTATTTTCTTCATTTAGAGAAACTCTCCAAAGTGATTTTAAGCGTTTTGGGGGAAATTTAGAATGGACACCAAACACTTTTCCCGAAAGGAACACGTTTGAGAAGAAAAAAGGGGAATTGCGAGTAAAAAAAAATCTTTTATGATGGGGCCAAAGCAGCGCTAGAGGAAAAGGTCCTAAGTATATCCAAAAGCTTGATTTTAGAAAAACCACTCCAGAGCAAAAACTACGTCTCCGTGGGGGTCCCAAAAATCGGTTCACCCAGTTTTTGCTATCCCCCAAATTTTAAAGACTTAATGGCTTAGTACTCCAGGAAACCCCCGAAAATTTGATCTCCCTGGTGGGCCCCCGATCCACGTTACAAAGCCAAAAAAATTTCTCTCCCTCCTTAAAAAAAGGGGTGTAATCGCCAAAAATTTCACTTTTTCAAAAACCCCAAAAAAACCCCTTCCTTAAAAACCATTTCCCAAAAAATTTTTTAAATTTACCCGAGAGATTTTAAAAATATTTTCTATTTTTTCCCAGACCTTAAGCAGGCACAATTTCTTGCCCCGGGGGAAAAAATTCCCCCCTTTTACCCCGAGTACTAAGAGAGAAAAATATCCCATAAAAAGGGGATTTCCCCGGTTTAAAACTTAAAAAATTTTCTTAAAAGACTCCTTTATCTGTGTCTGTACCTTCCTTCGGCCCCCCAGATAAAAACCTCCTGTCGTGGGGAAATGATCTCCACCCCCTTTCAAAAAAATCCCCCCAAAAAGGAAAGGCAGTAGACCTGGCTTTTTTTACCATCTGGTACCGAAAAACCCCCCGTTCCAGATCCGATTTAAAAGAAATAAACCTAAACCCTTTTCAGGCCCAAAAAAATTGTTCCCCCCAAAAAAAGGTTTTCTCATTAGAAAGGCCAAACCTTTTTGCCCTTTTGTTCCTTTTCCCAACTTTTTTGCTCTCTCTTCTGCGGGTTTTTTTCACAGGCTTTTCCCCCAAAAAGCCCCCTTCTTTTAGGAGTTTTTAGGATGAATTTTCTGCCTTGCTCTTTGTCAAGGCTACCCAAAATTTTTTTTTTTGTGTTTAAAAGTTTTTTAGCCATTTTCTGTATTGACTTATCTGTTTTATTTGTTGATGGGGGTTTTTTCCTTAGGAATAAGATTGCTAAAATATTTTCTTCCCCTTCACCAAAGGGGGGTTTTAAAATTTAAAGTTTTTAAACGTTAATGGGGTCAAGTTCCCCCTAACAAGCGGGTCCTCACTTTTTGGGGGGGATGCATTTAAACTTTTAAACGATATCTTTTGGGTCTAAGAGTTTCATTTATTTGGTCAGATTTTTCACAGGTTAAAAACATAAAAAATTTCCCCCAATTTCCCTTTTTTTTCGGCTTCAACTCTTAAAAAAGGGGAAAAGGGTGGCCCAATTTTTTTTTCAAAAATCTGTTTTCTTTCCATTTGTTAACTCAATAATTTTCCCCCGGGCAGTTTTATTATTCTGAGCTGTGAATTAACCCCGTTCCCTAAACCCCCTTCTCAACCCCCTAGGGTCCCAAAAAACCGGGCAATTTTCTTTTTTTTCCCGGACAATTGCCCAAAACTTTAAAAAACACCTTTTTAGGGGAGATTTGTGATAAGTGGGATTATAAAAGTGGGGGTAGATAAATTAAATTGGAAAAATCCCCAAAAGGTCCTCTCACTTTGCTCCGAGCTTAAAAACTTCCTATGGAAAAAAAATCTTTCATGACCATGGGGTTTTAGACATGAAAGGGAAGTGGACTTCAAACCCTTTTTCTCTCGCTATGGAAAAAAATCCCCCCAGAATTGATTTTTTTCCCTTTGGGTTTATAGAAATGTTATCAACAAAAAAAAAAGGGAAGAAAATTTGGGGGTGCCAAGTGGTCAGGGGCCCCCCCCTCTTCCCTCTCATCAGGGTTGGGCCTCCCACCTTCAGCTCCCTCCCTGGGAATTTAAAAAAAATTTTTTTTTAAAAACTCCTAAGATAAAAAAAAACAGTCCAAACTTTTCACAACCCCCGGAATTTTTTGAAAAAAACTCCCCTTTGGCCCCATCATGGAGACCCCTTATGGGTTTCACACAAGTGTTTAATTAGGGGGAAAACTGCATCCCAAATGCTTCAAAAAGAACGCAAACGCGGAGGGGGCCCTTAATGACTTTTTAAACCAAAAAAATAGGTTTCCCCTTGACAAAAAAAATTTAAGGGAGACCCCTTTACCCTCTTTAAAAAAGGAAAAACTAACAGGAATAGAAAAAAAACTGCTACCCTTATTTTTCACCCCTATGAAGCCCATCTGTCCAAACTCAATTTGGAAAATTTTACATCCCAAAGGGGGCCGTCCTTCGGAAAAATATTGGCCCCCAAGGGGTTTAAAAACCTACAAGCAAGAAGTAAAACCCCCTTTACATTATTAATCCGGTGAACTAAAATATATGCCCCCCCCCAACTTATAGCAAATGCTTTTGCAAATTTTTACCAACTTTATATAATTTTAAGGGGACGACCCGGGGACTCCGAAAGTTGAAAAAGAAGATGTTATCTCCTTCCTGAATCAGATTAACCTCCCTTCCCTGTTCATCTCCCAATTAGAAGCACTTTCTGCCCCCTTACCCGGAGAAATGAAACCCAAAAAAATAAAAATCGCCAAGCTTAAAAAGCACCCGGGGCCCCACGGCTCCACCCGGGGCCCTACCTTTCCTCTACCCTTTCCCGGCCCTGTTTGCAAAAGGGGAAGGCCCCCCCAGAGATGCCATGCAAAAGTAATCATTACCCAAACCTTGGGAAAAATCCAGATCAAGTAACAATCCCATTTTTCCCCACTTTAATTTTGATATAAAAAATATTTGCTAAAATTATAGCAAACAGGCTGAATGACTTTTGCCATTATGTTTTTAAAAGACCAAGTGGTTTTTCAAATGCCGTCAGACTCGAGCGAAATTAAGAGGTGGATCTCATCCCCAAAAAAATTCTGTAAAATTCCTTCTGGCTATTTTCTTAGACGCAAAAAAAACCTTTTTATCGGCTAAAAGGGATTATTGAATTAAGATTACTGAAATTTGGATTTTAAGGCCCCATAATTAAAGCCATTAGTCACTTTACTTTTCCCCCTTTAGCTTTTATTTTGGTCAGGTTTTCTCTCCTCCCCTTCTCGATCACCAACCCGGCCCACCAGACAAGGATGTCCCTCTCCCTTTAATCTTTTTTATGTGCATTGAACCCCTAGCGGGGATGATCAAAAAAACGGCTACAATCCTGGTATCTCCATTTAGGCACAGTTCCACCCCAAAATCAGCCCCTTCGCCCATAATATTAATTATTTGCAGCAACCCTGAAAGCTCTTTGGATACCCTCCTTAACATTTTAGAGACCTACTCCCTTACCTCTTATTACCGCCTAAACATGACAAAATCTAATATCCTACCTCTAAATATCTCAGACTCCCAGAAGCTTCGCCTATCTAAATTTAAATTTATTTGGTCCGATTCCCACATTACTTATTTAGGCATCAATATTACCCCCTTTTTGGAGCATACTATACAAACAAATATAGATACTGTATACAGTTCCTTAATAGATTAAATCAAACATTTGTCTGGCTTTCCTCTCTCTTGGATGGCCAGGATAAACGTCACTAAAATGATGTTACTTCCGCGAGTTTTATGTGTATTAAGATCTTTGCCATACATACTACCGTCCAGCCCTCTTAATAAACTCCAGTTGCTTTTCTTGAATTTCATATGGGGGGGGGGGGAAGGCCTAGGTGAAGGAAACAACACCTATACTTCAACATAAAATGAGGTGGCATGACATTTCCGAACCTGAAGTTTTATAATGTAGCTTCTGTACTGGAACCCCTTTTCCTCTTCTGGAGATCCCCTGAAACCCACCATTGGGCACTGATTGAAAGTTCACAATTAACCTCTTACACAGTAAAAGATTTACTGTTGGCGGAATTATTGGATCTCAAATACACTCTGCCTTCCTTCCCCTCGATTCAACATGCCTTCCAAGCATGGATTAAATATGTTAAACCCAACAGATGGGTGCATGTGTTTAAAAAGGATTGCTCCATCTCCATATTCCAATTGGCATCTCCACATTTTTCTGTAAAAGATTGGATAGCTCAAGGGCTTGCCACTGTTGACGAGTTATTTGAAGGAGATCATCTTAGATCCTTCACTGACCTACTGTCTACCTACAATCTAGACCGCTCTACCTTTTTTAAGTATCTACAAATAAGGCACATTCGTCAAGGCTGGTCCTGGTCTAGCAACTCCAGAGGTATCACCCCGTACTTCCATTTCCTCAGAGGACACAAACCATTTGAAAAAGGGCTATCAGTCACTTACCGTCTTCTATTGCACCAAGAGGACCAAATCAAACCATATTTTGCGATTAAATGGGAAAAGGACTTAGGATGCTCTTTCTCTAATGAGACCTGGTTTGCAGCTTCTGCATCTGCTATGACATATTCGAAGTGCATCAACCACTTAGAAGTGTCAAAAAAACTACACCTAAGATGGTATTTGACTCCCACAAGTCTAGCACATAGCTCTAAAACTAACTCAGTGCTGTGCTGGAGGGGGTGTGGCCAAAATGGAACCCTACTACACATGTGGTGGAGCTGTCCACATGTTTCTGCCCTATGGAAACAAATTGAAGATTTAATCTTTGATTTAACCTCATTTAGGACCAATCTCTCACCGGTCCTAGCACTTCTTGACATTACTCTTAAGGATTTCCCTAGATCCTTCAGAACAGTTCTTTACCACATCCTATTGGCAACTAGGTTAGTGATAGCTAAACACTGGAAATCCCCTTGCTTACCGAATATAAAAGAAATTATACAAAGGGTTAACCTACAGTATAGCTGTGAAACCTCCCTTGTAGTTCCTCCTCACTTGATCCCAAAAATGAAACACCAATGGACTATATGGTCAGAATCCTCGTTCTTTATAGGGGTTTAAGAACTCAAGAGAACTGAATTTGAAGGAGACATAGAGAATTGTTTTCCACTCCAACTTACCTACCCCCACTCCAAGATCTCCCCCTCCGATAAATCACTATTCATTGATTTGTAACGAGAACCTATATGTTTTCTTATTCCAACATTGGATTTCTTTATATGTCCTTCGCTTGACCAGAAATAATTAGTGACCATATGGCTTGTTTTGTTTGTTATGACTTGTTTTGTTTTAATGTTAATTTGTGACCTGCTCATGTGTTGTAAACTTCCTTTTTCCCTACATTTGGAAAGAAATGAATATAAAAAAAAAATATACAAAGGAAGTCCAGTGACAAAGGGCATCAGTTTACGGTCAACATAAGTGCTGGGTCCTTGTGTTAAATTATTTCTACCTGAGACTATCAGTCTTCCTGGTATTGGCACAACCTCTTTATGCACTTTTGGTAATGCGTAAAATGTAGCAATGGTAGGATTCACATTTAACATACATTTCTTCTCATCCTCAGTAATTAATTTTTTCTCAATTCCCAGGTCCAAAATCCTTTTTAGTTCCTTCAAATACTCTTTTGAAAGCCTCTCATATGTTTCTGAATCATCAAGTATTCTCTTAACCATTGCTCTATAATCACTTTTATTTAAGATGACAATATTCCCACCCTTGTCACTGGGTTTGATTACTATCTCCCTGTTAGATTGTAATTCTGCAATAGCTAGTTGTTCCTTCCATTTTAAATTTAAAGAAGATGGTTGTCGTCTAAGTGCTAGTTTCTTTATATCTTGCGATACTACTTCCACAAACGTATCCAATAAATTGTTGTCACGTACCCGGACGTAGAAGTGGATCCACTGGACCACCGCAAGCGATGGTGTAAGCCACGCCAGGGAACGGAATCTAAGTAGGTCCCGGTTTTCACCAGAGCCCGCCGCAAAGCGGGATGGACTTGCTGCGGCGGGAGTCTACCAGGTCGTCCCCCCTGACGTGACTTGCTTGCGGTGGCAGCCGAGGTATAGCGTGGTGCAGAATCGTCAGGCAGGCTCGTAGTCGGGGACAGGCAGAAGGGTTTCAGGGCGGCGGCACAGATTCGTGGTCGTGGACAGGCACAAGGTCAGGGCAGGCGGCAAGAAGCGTGGTCGAGGAACGGAAGCTAAAGGTACGGTACACGGTATATCAGGAACAAGGCTTAGAACGCTTTCTCTATAGGCAACAATGGCACTAAAGATCCGGCAACGACCCCAGGAAGGGCAGGCTTAAAAAAAGGGCAGTGACCGGCAATCCCCAATTCCGGGTACCCGGGCCCTTTAAATCTCGCAGTCCCGGCCGCGCCCCGCCTTAGATGTCGGGGACGCGCGCGCCGGGAGCCTGAACAGCAACAGGAGCGCGGCGGGTAAGTAGGAAGAGCCGGGCCGGCCGGTGAGCGCGCCCACCGCCCGACATGCGGGCGGCGGTGCCGCTAGTGCGGAGACCGCGGGTGTGCCCGCGACCCGGGACGGGGGTCGCGGGCCCACCCGTGACAGTACCCCCCCCCTTCGGCCTCCCCCTCCTTCTGGTCCGGAGGAACCTCTGAATTATTTCCCGATCCAGAATATTGTTTTCTGGCTCCCAGGACCTCTCTTCGGGCCCGAACCCCCTCCAGTCAATGAGAAAAAATCGCTTCCCTCTGACCGTCTTCATATCTAGAATTCCTTTACATTTAAAGACATCGGTGGTTTTCGGCCTCAGGAGTGGGAGGAGAAAGTCCCCGAGAGAAGCGATTAAGGATGACCGGTTTTAGCAGGGAGACATGGAAGGAGTTCGGGACCCTCATAGTGGGGGGAAGGCGGAGCTTGTATGCTACTGGGTTAATGCGCTTGAGCACCTCGAATGGACCCAGGAACCGGGGACCCAGCTTATAGCTGGGAACCTTGAAACGTATATATTTAGCCGACAACCACACCTTGTCACCTGGGGAAAAGGTTGGCGGAGATCTTCGCTTTTTGTCGGCTTGAGCCTTGGTGCGGGCGGAGGCCTGGAGTAGCGAATGGCGAGTCTGTTTCCAGATAGCTGTCAGGTCCTGGACCAGCTCTTCCACGCAGGACCTCCGAGGGCGCAGAAAGGGGGGGGGCGGGCGGCCATGTCGCCCGTAGACAATAAAGAAAGGAGCAGCTCCAGCAGCTTCCGAGTCCAACGAGTTATACGAAAACTCGGCCCAGGGCAACAACCCTGGACCAATCATCCTGGCGGTGCGGAGACAAAGTGGCGCAGGTAGCAACCTGGGTCTGGTTTACTCATCTCTACCTGCCCATTGGACTGGGGGTGGTAGGCCGAAGACAAGTCCAGTTTCAATTGTAGTTGGTTACAGAGGGAGCGCCAGAATCTGGAAACAAATTGAACGCCACGGTCCGACACTATGTGCTGCGGGAACCCATGCAGCCGAAAAATATGCAGAAAAAATAGACTGGCAAGGCGAGGAGCTGAAGTGGGCCCCGGCAGAGGATAAAGTGGGACATCTTAGAAAATCGGCAGTGACCACCCAGATCACGGTTTGCCAGCGGAAGGAGGGAGATCCGTGATAAAATCCTTTGGCCACATGGTCCAAGGACAGCTGGGTATAGGTAGGGCAGGAGCAGACCTGCCGGTTTGAGACGAGGAGACTTGTTCCGGGCACAGGAAGCGCAGGCCTCCACGAACTCACGAACATCCTGGCTAGGCTCGGCCACCAGTAGAAACGGGAGATAAAGAGAGCAGGACCTCTGTATCCCTGGGTGCCCCGCCATACGGGAGCAATGACCCCATGAAAATATTCTTTTTCCCCGAAGAGCTGGACGGACGTATGTTTTGCCGGGAGGAATGTGTTGCAGATCTACTGGTGGGGCAGATATGCGCCGTTCTGGAGGGATAATGTGCCGTGGAGTGGATTTCGTCCCCAGTAACATCCGAAGCACGGGAGAGGGCGTCGGCCCCTTGACATTTCGCTCCCCCGGGCGAAAATGAATGAGAAATTAAACCGGGAGAAGAAGAGAGACCAACGAACCTGGGGTGGATTTAAGCGTTGGGCAGTCTGGAGATACACAGGTTTTTTATGGTCGGTATAGATGCTGACAGGGTGACGAGCCCCAAATCCCAAGGGAAGTTTTAAACCGCCAAAATTTTTTTTTCCCCCCATTCCAAGAGAACCCCCTGATGGCAGAATTCGGCCCGAAGGAGAGCCTTTTGCGCAGGAGGAAAAACTTTTAAAAGAACCCGCCAGGTGGGGGGTTTTTTGTTTGGGCTTCTGGATTATGGGCCCTAGGGAGCTCATCGAGAAAAATGTTTTATTGCCGATAGTTGCCAGGGAATCATTTTTTTTTTTTTTTTTTTCCCCTTTTCTTGGTTAAAGCCACTATGGGAAACCAGCGGGGAAAAATGGGGTATAAATTGCTTAATAGTTGGCGAACCCCAGGAATCTTTGTATGGCTCGGAGACCCACGGGACGCGGCCACTGTAGGACGGCAGACAACTTTGCGGGATCCATCTGTAGACCCTTGTCAGAAATGATGTAGCCGAGGAATGGTAGGCTCTGCTGATGAAACTGGCACTTCTCAAGTTTGGCATATAGGCGGTTGGCCCTTAGACGTCTGAGGACCTGGCGCACCGTGAACTTGATGGGATTCAAGGTCGGGGGGAGAAAACCAGAAAAGTCGTCAAGTAAACAAACCACGCATGTGTACCGTAGGTCCCGGAAGATGTCATTGACGAATTCTTGGAAAAACGGCCCGGGGGATTGCAGAGCCCGAAGGGCATGGGCCAGGTACTCGAAGTGCCGTCGCGGGTGTTTGAAAGCGGGCTTTCCCTTCGTCGCCCTCCCCGTATCCGTATGAGATTATAAGCCCCTCGTAGGTCCAGTTTGGTAAAGATCTTGGCACCTCGTAGACGGTCAAAGAGTTCCGTGATCAAGGGCAGGGGATAGCGGTTCTTTACCGTAATCTTGTTGAGGCCACGATAGTCTATGCAAGGACGCAGACTACCGTCCCTTCTTGCCACGAAGGGAAGAACCCGGCCCCAGCTGGGGAGGAGGACTTGCGGATAAACCCCCTTGGAATTCGCCTTGATATAGGTAGACATAGCCAAGGTCTCAGGTACCGACAGGGGGTACACCCCGCCACGTGGAGGAGACGTCCCGGGCAGAACATCACCAGGACAGTCGTATGGGCGATGGGGCGGCAACGTCTCAGCTTGCTTCTCGGAGAAGACGTCTGCAAAGGCTTGGTATGGTGCAGGACGGCCGGTCAGTGGCTTAGACGACCCGAAGAAGCGGAAAAGCACCGGGCGAGGTGCCCCCCAAACCCGCGAGAACTGACACTACGTACCACAACTTAGTACTTCTCCCGACTGCCAATCGAGCACGGGAGCGTGGCGTTGCAGCCACGGGAGCCCAGGGGGAATGGACGAGGAGGAACGGGGTAGTACGTAGAACGCAAGTCTCTCCTTATGCAACACCCCCACTTTTTAGGACCAGGGGCTCAGTTTCGGAACCGAATTGGATCCTTGAGAATTCTCTCCACTGACCGAGGAGATGAGTAGGGGCTTCTCCAGGCGGATCACAGGAGGTTATGCTGGGATTACCAGGGCAGCGTCCAAGAAATTTCCGGCAGAAAAAAAAAAACCCAGAGTCCAGGAAAGCAGTAGCCTGAAACTGGGCACCAGACACAGTGCCGACGATCACGGGCATGGTCAGGCGAGGAGAGGGCTTGCTCTCACCTAGGGACGCCTCTCCTACGTGTCCTAGGTGCGCCCGTTTCCCGGACGCTGAGGGCGCAGTGGGCAGGATCTGCGGAAATGGTCTGCACTGCCACAGTACAGACAAAGATTCTCCTCACGTCTTCTGGTCAGCTCAGTTGTAGACAGGTGGGCCCGATCCACCTCCATGGCCTCTTCGGCGGCAGGTGGCGAGGGCAACTGAGGCGGCCTTTGAAATACTGGGGGCCAGACGAGGAAGACGACGGGGTCTAGCTTGCTCCCGTTCCAGCCGGAGTTCCTCCTGGCGTTCCGAGAAAGGATGTCAATCCGAGTGGCCAGGGAGATAAGGGTCACTCAAGGAAGACGGGAGATCCCGGGGCAGATAGGGCATCCTTGATGCGGCTGGAGAGGGCCCTTTGAAGGTGGCAGTCAACGCCGCTTCATTCCACGACAACTCAGAGGCCAAAGTGCGGAAACGTACGGCATAATCGCCTACAGATGAGTCCCCTTGGCGTAGATTTAGCAAGGCGTTCTCGGCAGACGAAGCCCGGGATGGTTCCTCGAAAACGCTCCTGAACTGGTGAGGGAAAGAAGCCAGGTTAGCTGTGACCGGGTCGTCCCTGTCCCAGAGGGGGGTAGCCCAGGCCAGGGCTTTCCCGGAAAGAAGGCTTAGCACGAACGCCACCTTAGACCGTTCGGTAGGAAATGGTTGCCCATTAACTCAATGTGCAGGGAGCATTGGGTGATAAGCCCCTGCAGGCCTTGGAGTCCCCATCGAACTTGGTCGGCATAGATAGACGGAGCCGTGGGCCAGCGGTTGGAGCCGGAGCCGGGGGAGCAGCGGGAGCCACGGGAGCGGGTGGTTGCTGCTGAGCGGCCAGGAGCTGCTGCATCATGGCGGAGAGATGGCCGAGTTGCTGGGCTTGCTGAGCGAGCTGTTGTGACTGCTGAGCCACAATGGTGGTGAGGTCAGCGTCAGACGGCAGAGGCACCTTGGCGGGATCCATGGCCGGATCTTACTGTCACGTACCCGGACGTAGAAGTGGATCCACTGGACCACCCGCAAGCATGGTGTAAGCCCAGCCAGGGAACGGAATCTAAGTAGGTCCCGGTTTTCACAGAAACCCGCCGCAAAGCGGGATGGACTTGCTGCGGCGGGAGTTTTACCAGGTCGTCCCCCCTGACGTGACTTGCCTTGCGGTGGCAGCCGAGGTATAGCGTGGAGCAGAATCGTCAGGCAGGCTCGTAGTCGGGGACAGGCAGAAGGTCAGGGCAGGCGGCACAGATTCGTGGTCGTGGACGGGCACAAGGTCAGGGCAGGCGGCAAGAAGCGTGGTCGAGGAACGGAAGCTAAAGGTACGGTAAAAAACGGTATATTCAGGAAACAAGGCTTAGAACGCTTTCTCTATAGGCAAACAATGGCACTAAAGATCCGGCAATGACCCCAGGAAGCGGCAGGCTTAAATTTAAAGGGCAGGTGACCGGGAATAGCCAATTACCGGTACACTGGCCCTTTAAATCTCGCAGTGCGGCGCGCGCGCGCTTAGATGTCGGGGACGCGCGCGCCGGGAGCCTGAGACAAGCAACAAGGAGCGCGGCCGGGTAAGTAGAGAGAGCCGGGCCCGGGCCCGGGGGAGCGCGCCCCACCCCGACATGCGGGCGGCGGTGCCGCTAGTGCGGAGACCGCGGGTGTGCCCGCGACCCGGGACGGGGGTCGCGGGCCCACCCGTGACAATTGTATCGTGATATCGGAGGTGTATTCCTAGATTTTGGGTTCAAATTAGTCAAGGGTATATCTAGAATTATGGGGTCTCCTTCACTTTCGATTTGTAATTGTTCAAGATCAACCAATGTTTTTTCCTCTAATTTCCTAAAGGTTTGCTCATCATTATTTTTCATTTTATGATATTTATTTTAAAGCCAACCTTTTTAGCAAAGAGATTAATAATTTTTTTACTCATACAAAATCATTAAATCTGGGCATAGGAGTTAAGATAAGGCCCTATGCCAAAACTGTTTTTGATTTCCCATTAGTCTATAAGAGGATAAATTAATCACTTGAAGTGCTCCATCCTTTGTTATTTCTGATAATTCCCTTCTCTGATCCCTCCCAAAGAATCCTTGGGTTTGTAAAAAAAAAGGGGATGCATTTGCATTTTTGAATGCTCCTGAGATTTTTAGTTTGCATTGTGTTCACACCTGTCCATTTCTGCCTCTGATGACATATTTGTATTGCCATTTGAAATCATTGCCTGTGCTCCCATAAACCCGGGCCACTACACCACAGGATACAGAAGAGGATAATGTATTTGATCCCATTAATCCTTCTCCTGATTGGCATTTTTCTGAGGATTCTAATGTTTTTTACCCTTTTTTGGGGGGATGATTTTTATGCGTTTTTCTTATTTGTCCAAAAACCTTTGTTCTTTCTCTGTCCCCCTTTCCTCCAACCCGTTTTTTTTACCCTGCGTTTGGGCTATTAATGGAAAAATGTGGAGGATTCTTTTACAGCAGAAAATCTCTGAATCTGCACAAATCTGAATATTAAATTTGGTTTGTAGGTAAATCTACTATTTTTCCCAAAAAATAAAACCTATTGTTATCAAAATCTTTTCGATCCCTCAGATATTTATTTGTGTTTCCTTTCTTTAAATTTCTTCTTCAGAGATTCTATATTTCGTTTAAATTTTGTTCAAATTTAGGGAAAACTGGATTGGGCCCGGAAATTTTAATCTCCCCTATCTTTCCGATGTTTAATTGTTCACTTTTAAATTTTTTAAATGAAATTCTTGTATTCTAAAGAGGTATTTCATCAATTTCAGAGAGCATTCAGTTTAGAATTTCTCCAACCCTTTATAAATTGGGGCCCTAAATGTGTTTTCGGTCTCAAACTGATCCTTAAATCCTCTATTAAAACAATTTGTTGTTGAATATATGTCTCTAGACTAGCTACTTCCCAGCCTGCCCGAAATATTGTTTATAAGTCTTATTTAATTTCTGAAAGGCTATGTGGATATTAGTTTCATTCAATGGAATTGGTTGATTAGAAAATACTGCATTCCTGCATTCTTGCTTCCTGTGAAAAAGTATCCAAATTAATTTTCTGACTCAAAAAGCCTGCCATTCCCTAGATTCCCCACCTGAACATTCCTGTTCACCAAACTTGTCAAATAGTCTCCAAAAAAAATGGGAATCTCGCAAGAGAACAAAGAGTGACTTTTAATGACTATATTTACTATTTTGCCATAGGCAAACTTAAACTCAATCGATAAAGCACTAAAACTTAACTTTTATTATGTATAACACTTACCCTCGATACACACTTTTTAAAAACCTGATTTCTAACCTCTCGATTTGTCCCTTTCTAATTGTGAAGGAATAACTCCTTTTCAATTATCAAGTCTGGTGGAATGCCACCTATTAACACGGGAACCTTATATATACAGTGATTTACTAACTCCAATAAGGGATCCAAAACATCCTACTTGGGCAATCATCCCTAATCCGATGGACATGAAACATATAAGGTAATAAAATACATTTTTTGGATCTTCAAATTATGTTGGATGAAAACAAGCAGAATCAGACAAAGATATTTCTGAAAAATACCGCTACAAATAGTTTGTTACACTTTTCTAGCTGGCATCCACCTTTCCTAAAGAAGGGGATTTCCATAAGCCAATTTCTTAGGGCTCGTAGGAACTGCTCTACATTAGAGGCTTTCAATGAAGAATGTATTAAGGTAAATGCACGTTTTCAGGCAAGGGGTTATCCCAAAAAATGTTTGAGGAAGGTGTTTAATAGGGCTTTGACTATGACAGGGGGACATTTTTTTTAATCAGTAGACAAAAAAAAGAAGGAAAAAACTGATTTAATTTGTTGTATAGGTATCTTGATGATAGAGCTAAACGAAATGAAGGTATACTTAGAAGACATTGGCACATTCTGAAAGCAGATCCGGTACTCTCCGAGGTGATTCCGAAATATCCTAGTGTCACATATAGAAGAGGAAAAAACCTTAGTGATGAATTTGTGCATAGTCACTTTGAGGGAGATAGCAAAAGAACATGGTTACAGTCTCCGGTGGAGGCTTTATATCCTTGTGACAACTGTTCATTTTTGTCCATTTATATGGAAAACTAAAGAATGTGTTAATCCCATTGAAAAAGAGAAGATTTGAGATAAGACAATTTATCAACTGTAAATCCAGAGGGTTGATTTATGGGGCTCTGTGTACCTGCCCCAAGATCCTATGTGGGAAAAAAAATACAGGAGTTTCGTTTTTTTGGAAACTCGAAATATCTGAGTACTATTAAAACTAGAGGTGATACTCCCCTAGCGAGACACATTTTGGAGGTACATAATGGTGAAATAGAATTAAAATTTTGGGGCATCTGTGTGAAAAAGCTAGGGGAAAGAAATGGAGATCTGGATATAGTTTTATTACAGAAAGAGGCAAGATGGATATATAGACTTAATATATTGAACCCCAAAGGCATAAATGAAAGCTTTTCATTTTCAGCATTTATTTAATCCTGTAGATTCCCTATATAATTTTTGAAGAAACATAATATATGTGATTAAGTATGGTCAGTGGTATAAGCATGGTTGAATATACGACTATATGAGCACCAGAGTTCACATATGTATTTTTTTTCTCTTTTCCCTTATCCCTCTCCTGCCCTCTCTGCCCCCTCCTTGTCCCTATCTTTCCCAGTATTTTGCAATGATGATAAGTATTAATCACATGAGGCCACAGTTTCTATTTATCAAATTGGGATATATTTTTATTTTGCATAAAGAATTTGTTAGTAGTGATGAGCGATTACGTCGACTATCGTCATCGGGTCGATAGTCGATATAGTCAATTATCAAGACGATTTCCGATAGTCGATAATAGATTATCCCCGGCGATGACCTTTAAAAGTCTATGGGAGAGGAAACAATACCTTCATTCTTACACCCAAACAGGGCTGGAGAAGCTGGAATTAACATCCAAAACCCAGTCAAAGGATACGTGCTACATCTTAGGCAACACACTTAGGTTTAAAAAGCCACAGAAAAAAAGTCACAGACCATTCACTTTACCCTGTCTTGTACCACCAGCATGACCCTTTAAAAACCTGCATGACCCACAAATTAAAAAGTGCCATAAGGCAGTATTATTTGAACCATCATTTTACTTGAACTGGACATTGACTATCCCTGTCCTGGAACGCAGCATGACCCTTAAACCTATCTGACCCACAGATTTAAAAAGTGCCGGAAAAAGGAGTCTTTGAACCACCATTTTTAGTTGAACTGGACATAGACTATACCTGTTCTGTACCACAGTATGACCATTAAACCATTCTGACCCACCAGTTAAAAAGTGCCAGAAAAAAGGAGTCTTTTTAACACCAAATTTTAGTTTGAACTGTACATTGACTATACCTGTCCTGGGGAACCTACATCTGTTCAAGTCTTCCTGTACCTCCCTTGTACAATTCAGAGGAATATTTGTATCAGCTATTTGTGCATGCCAGTTTTTTAGTAGTTTTTAAATTTTAGAAAACACATTTTTTAAAATAGGGTGGAATCCCACCCCATTCTTTTGTTTCTCTTTTTTTTAAATGTATTAAAAGGGTTGTCTCACTACAGGGATTTCTAGCTATGTTAAATATCTTGCAAAAAACAACTCATTTTTTTTTCAATATGTGTCCATTAACAATGTCCTACCTATTCCTGTTTCTTACAGCCAAACCCTCACCCTTGAGCCACTCTTGACAATTGTGAAGAACAAATGTCTGGTAGAAACCAAATTTTTTTTATAATAGGACCTGTAGTATTGCTGCATTTCAAAGCAGCATGACCCAAAAAATGATAAAAATGACTTCTCAGCCACTGTTAAAAATTGTGAGGTAGAAATGCCACTTAGAAGCCACATTTCTGTTCCAAAGGACCATGATTAAGCTGTAAACTCTCAGCAACATGCCACCAAAAAATTAATAAAAATGACTTCTCAGCCCACTGTAAAAATTTTGGGGGGAGAAATGCACTTAGAAAACCACATTTTTGTTCCAAAGGGCCATGATTTTGTGTACTCAAGCAACAAAGCCACCAAAAAAAATTTAAAAAATGACTTTTTCAGCCACTGTTAAAAATTTTGAGGTAAAATGCCCTTTAAAAACCACATTTCTGTTCCAAAAAGGGCCATGATTTAGCTGTTTTCTCAGCAACATGCCACCAAAAAAATTATAAAAAAAACTTTTTACCACTTTAAAAATTTTGAGGGAGAAATGCCATAAAGCCACATTTCTTTTCCCAAAGGACCAGATTATTGGTATCCATAGCAACACCCCACCAAAAAAATTTAAAAATGACCCCCTCAGCCATTTTTAAAAAAATTGTGGGGGGAGAAATGCCACTTAGAAGCCGCCATTTCTGTTCCAAAGGACCTGATTAAAAGCTGTATTCCCCACAACATGACCCAAAACCCATGACAAGCAAAAATTCAAAAGATAAAGTGAGTAAATGGAATACGGTTTTGTCGAAACCTGGTGTTTTTTTACAGTCTCCTCACCGCAAAAACCAGCAAAATGAACTTTGGGAACTGAAAAAAAAAAAATTTCATTAGGAAATAATCATTAAAAAAAAAAGTTTTCCGAGGACCATTTCTTTTTGAAGAGGAAAATGAAGTAGACTGGGAACAAACGGGGACCTCGGCAATTTGGGGCCACAAAAATCAACGAGGGTCCATGCCTATTCACTTGTGAAAGTCAAACATCAACATTTTTCTGTGGAAATCATGCATTTGCTGTAAGCTCCCCAACGTGGAAGGTCCGTAGATAGACGTGGTGCTGGGCAAAGGGCAACAACCTATGGCTGGCGAGCGAGCCGGGCCCTTCATCATTTTGTACCCAGAAGCGATTGGGTTCCGAACACATCCAAAAAAATCGGGGTTTCGACGCAGATAGTCCCTGCACCATGATCTTAAGCCGTTTTTTTGTGTGTTGGATGTGTGCCCTGCATTACATGCGTTTGTGAGTGGTAAATAAAGATTTGCCAAGGTCACCCATTGGGGTTCTGCCACACTGCCGCGTGCTGCTGCCGCCGGCACTTGGCACTTAAAAGTTGTCACGTCGCTGACGTTGTTCCCCGTTTACATTTTGAGGAACGTGAAGCGGACAAAAGAGTCTCCAGTTGATCAATCACAAGGGCTCAAATTCCCCTTTATTTTAATTCTCTTTTTGGGGGGGGTAAAGGGAAAAATGCTTAGTTTTGTTTTTTACCGGGGGTCCAGGGGGGGTGGCCACCCAGTAAAGTTGTTCATTTTATGGGCCTTAATGCGAGGGTCATGTTGGGGGAAAAAAGGGGCATCCAAGCATCATGTGAGAGATGGAGCCTTGATTTCCCAACCTCTGGGTCGAGGGGGGCACTGCAAACTGTTTCCTCATCTTCCTCTTTTCCCCCTAAATTTGCGCCACCTCTTTTCAAAGCAGGGACGTCGGTAAACCGTTCCACGGGAAAACCTCCTCCCCCTCTGCTTCCTCCGGCACAGCTCCCAACAAAAAGCCCCGACTTGCCTCAATGTGCACCCCGAGAGCTGAGGGCTGCCTTGAACAGCCCCGGACCCCGAAAACCCCTGCTAATGAAGACCCATAAAATTTAGAAACGTCGGGCCTTGTGATTTGCGGAGAGAAAGGCTCGTGTCCCCCATCTGTGCCGTCTCCCCCCCCCTCCGTCAATGGGGGACCCCGATGTTTCAGAGTGTCCAACGATTTTGAATTCA
>JAODAL010043991.1:0-33309 GCA_025379985.1 Phyllomedusa bahiana
CCACACTGGGGGCAACAAAACATCATCAATCTGTTTCTTATTGGTTATCTTGGCGGCAAACACCACCATTAAGGGAATTCATTGCTAAAGGGATCTTTTCTTTTTAGTCTATGGGATGCTGTTTAATTTTTGTTTTTTGTTGGGTAAATGTTCTCTTGTTTAACCCCCGATGAACCCTAAAAGAAATTTTTTTGGGGGGAAAAAAGCGTTTGGGTCTTTTAAAAACTCAAGGGGTTTTTTGGGGTTTAATATACAACGGAACGTTGTTTTTTTTTGTGGTCTTGAACAAAACACAAGGTTTTTTGAATCAATGATGCCAAAAGAACGTTGTTTTTTTTTTTTTTTTTTTTTTTTTTTTATACATGTGACTAAAAAAAATGATTTTATGGGGATAGAATTGTTTCTCCTGGAGTTCCCATACACATTTTTGGGAGTCCCGTGGTATCCTTTTTGGAACTGTTTTTTGGGGTCTGACCTAGGGGGCGCTCTTTAAAAGGTGGGGGCCCCCCCCCCGTTGGGCGACTACTCCGCGAGGGGGGAAATTTTCACCCCCTTGGGGCATACCAATATTTTGGATATTTTGAGGGAGACCAGCATTTCTTCCTTTTCCCCTAGGAACAAAATTTTTTTGGGGTTTTTTGGGTGTGGGGCCTCCATTTTTTGGGGGGGCATTTTTTTTAAGGGCCCTAAACAGTAAAAAATTATTTTTTTAATTGGGTTTTTTCTTTTACTGGAATTTTTTTCTACAAATTTAACCCCCAAAAAGGCCAAAAAATTTTAAATTTTTGTTTTGTGAGTTTTTTACAGGTGAAAACAAGCAACTTTGCAATTGGATGTCATTTTCAAAGTTGTCTTGTTTCACGTCTGCCCCTTTCCTTCGTTTTGGGGTTAAAAAACTGTTCCCCAGGGGCTGGTCAGATCTCACCTCCTTTTTAAATTCCCTTTGGGTGGGGGGCTCTACTTAAATTTTTCCATTCTGTCCCGGCCTCCAGTGGTATTTCACGGGGGCCCGGGGGGCATTCCTGCCTCTCTCCATCGAATAAGGGGCCCGGGAAAAATTTTTACTCTATACAACCCCCAGGCCCCCTCCCGTGAAAACTGAAAGCTCTTCACAATTTAGAAAACAGAAGGGAAATTGGCTTTTCCCTGCCCCAGAAAACTCCTTTAAATTTTAAAAGGGGGCCGCAAAAAATTTCACCCCTATAAAGGTAGCAAAAACCCCTCAGTGACATGCAGCTGCTTCTACAATCAAAACAAAAACCCGCCCGAATTGGTATCGGTGCCCCTGTGTAAAAATTTGAAGGGAGACGGATCTTTTGCTGCTTCTTTATGAGTTCCCCCTTTGAAGGCTTTTATTCAACCTGTAACAAACCTCCCCCTTGAGAAAGGGGAAAAAGATCAGTGCTCGAGTTTAAAAGAAGTGTTTTAGAAATGGGAAAGCAAAGGGCCCGTGGAAAGTAAACAAAAAAGCTCCTACAAAATAAAAATTGGGATAGGGAGAGGAAAATGGCATGTGGGCTCAGAGAGGGGGGTGGAAAAAACATATGACCAGGGAGGGGGAAACATGAAAAAATGGGGGGGATAAAAGTCCCCCCTTCAGTTCAGGGGGGGGGGGAAAACCCCAGCTGGGAGGGAAAGAAAAACCCCTTTTGGGTTTCAGGAAAATGAGAGAAATTAAGCTTTTAAAGACAATCAACTTTAAGAAGCGTACTACCCCTTAAGTCTCCCATCTGCATTTAAGCTGATGGGAAAAGGGGACTCTCTGACTTTCCCGTTAAAGCAGTGCAAATAAGGCCTATTGGCCAAAGTGAAAACTGCAAGACTTGTGAATTATTAAAAAATATTGAAAGTGATTTAAAAAATTAGAAAAAAAATAAATACCTAAAAAATGTGTTTTAACATAAAAATGGGACTTAAACAATGACTCATTCTTTGATGACACATTCCCTTTAAGGGTATGTTTATGCAGCGTATTGCGGCAAGCACAGACACGCACCGCAATATGCCTGCTGTTGGCCAGCGTACTTTCAATAGCGCAAAGCTCTTCTTCCTATTTAGTTTCATATTCCCCCTGTGCGTAAGTACCTAAAAGAAGTAACATGGCACAATAGTGTATAGGAAGCAGAAATCCACCTTGGGCAGTCCTGATCGTTTCTCGTTGAAATTCCACCCGGAATTTCAATGTGGAAACGAACACATTCTCATTGAGGACATGTCCAAGCCCAACATTTAACCTAATAGTTTCTGGATCTGGCAAAAAGGGCAATTATACAGCTTTTAGGCTACATTTTTTGGGTCATATGCAGTAGTTTTAACAGAAGGGTGAGATTGTAACTCTAGGCTATGTTCACACAAGGGATAAAAAGGCTGAGCCTTGGATTTCTGCCATGGGCCTGCAGCGGAATTACATGAGGATTAGCCCATTGTCTTTCAATAGGACTAATCCTCAGTGTTTTAGTCTGAAGTACTGTAAGTGACATGCCACTTATTTCTTATGTTACTTAACTCAGTGGCAGATTTTTTTTTCCACAGTGGAGGAAAATAAACACCTTAAAATTTTCTATCCGTGGAGAATAGAGTTGTGGAAATCTGATTCACATGCAGACTGCTTCCTCGTAGATTTCAGCCCGGCATGCACGAGGAAATACGTGTGAAAAAATGTCATGTGAACATATCCTTAAACTCTGTTTGGCATGTTACATTTTTTCTCCTTATAACACAATTTTTTTTTTTTACCAAATGTTAGCTGGAAGACAATAGGAAAAATGAAATGTTTTTTCTGTTTTTTTTTTTTCTTTTTGTGCATTTTTTGGGTCAGTTGCAGTTTTTTTTTCAAAATGCATCGATCTGGTGGTGTAGTATTTTTATTGTCCACCAAAAAAAGCTTATGTGCTTGTATGTTGGTTTTTTTATGCGTTATTGTTGCATTGTAACTCATCAAAGAAAGGCATTTGTGATGCATTTCCTTTTTTTATGTCTTCTGTAGAATTTTTCTAAATTGAAAATAGTCAAAACAAATAAACCCTTTCAGGTCGCAGGTTGGATTTTTTGGTTTTAATTTTTTCCTCCCGCCCTCGAAGAGTTAGAACTTTTTCCTTTTTCTGTCTACATAGCTACATGAGGGCTTGTTTTTTGCAGGACAAGATGTACTTTAATTAATGGTGCCATTGACCATAACCTATAATATACTGAGAAACCCCCAAAAATTGCATGTGGGGTGGAACATGAAAAAAGTAAATGGGCCATTTTTTGAGGGGGTTATGTTTTTATGGAATTCACTCTTCTGTATAAATGATGTGTTATCTGCATTCTGTAGGTCGATACAATTCCGGTGATACCAAATTTGTAGTTTTCGTTTTGTTTTTCCCATTTTCTGTGACCAATAACTTGCTGAACCCGCTCCATACACCCTTCACACTAGCATTTTTAGGTGGTGAATTTTTCCCATCACAAATCATGCAATCCATCACATAGTTTATAATCTGGAAAAATGCCACCCAAAAAATGCATCAAAAAAGCAACACACATGCACTCATACAAACTGCCTGAAAAAAAACACCACACCTGAGATTTTTATTTAAAAAAAAAAAAAAGCCTAATGCGGATCTAAAAGTCACCTAAACCGGAGAAAAATTACAAAGAAGAAAGCAACGTCTGTAAGTGCATTTTATATTTGTCTATTGATTTTTAGCTAACATCTGGCCACTGCAGATTTTGCACAAGAGCTGTTTAAAAAAATTTAAAGAAAAGGCAACATGTCCACCCATCCTAAAAATCCTTCCATTCATTAATTTCTCGTACTCCTGAATCTACTACTGGCTCAATAAATTTAAAAAAACTTTATGTGTGAATCTAGCATTACAAATATGTATTACTAGAGGTCAGAGCTCAAATGTCTTGGCGACGCTGCGAACTCCAGTAATCCAGTAGTCGAGTAATCGAAATCAAGGGAATAACTGGAGAAGCTTGGGCCCCATACCAAACCTTTAGACAATTCCATTAACCCCCTCCCCCAACCACGAGCATGTACCAGTACCTATTAATAATGGTCATGCAGTTACCACCATCATACTGCTACCAAACAAATCCCACTATACTAAGACCAACATTACCAATAACACTACTAAATAAGTACCCAATTATACTGCCAGAACATGATTACAAATTACCACCACATAGTGTCTGAATAATACCTCTATACTATTACTGAATAAAGATCAGTATACAAAGACCAATATTACCTCCATACAGTGACCATATAGTGGTAGATGCCAGTGTACACAGGCTCTGCAGACTGTATATTACCTCCATACAGCCTACTTGCCAAGTTTTGAAAATGGACATCAGGGAGATCCAAAGGTGTGGCGTGCGTAGCTGTCCTAAAAATTTGCATGACCACACCCTCTCATTGTTGAGCCACACACCTTTGCAAAAAGTCACGCCCACTCCACCTAACTGTGTACTGGCTCTAGAAGTAAGCTAAATTAGGCTAAGGTGTGCCTGAACCAAAACCATTACACTACAACCAATATATCCACCATACAGTGACCATATAGTGGTAGATTCCAGTGTACACAGGCTCTGCAGACATTTAAGTGACTACAGTGCAGTTGCACTTAGGGTCTCACCAGTTTAACTGGATTGGAATTTTTCTTTTTCCCTTTTCTTCTCCATCCTGTCCAGATCTCCATAATGAGTTCTCCCAGCTAGGACTCGTCCTTGCAAAATTTAATACACAAACATTTTTGATTTTTTTTTTCAGCACTTCCCTACCTGTGATCACCTCTGTACAAACTCCACATGGGATGATAGGTGGGGAGGTTATGGGGTGATAGGTGCAGGTAGAAAGTTTATGGGGTAATAGGTGGAATGGGGTGATAGGTGGAGGTGAGAGGACTATGGGGTAATAGGTGGGAAGGTTATGGGGTGATAGGTGGAGGTGAGAGGACTATGGGGTAATAGGGGGAGAGGTTATGGGGTGATAGGTGGAGGTGAGAGGATTGTTGAGTAAGTGGTATATAGGTTATGGGATGATAGGAGGGTTTTATTTTGTGTTGGCACTAGGATGCATAACACAATGTTGGGAGTGGTGGGAGAGAGGAGTAGAGAGCAGAGTTTACAATCTCATTGGGGGATATAGGACAATTCCCCTGGAGATTGTGCTGCTACTGTGGTCTGTACCCCCCAGAATCATATTGTGCAGGTTGAACTCCATACCCTGCACCCCCAGAAGATCAGCCACAGGTATAATCTTCAGGGGATGCAGGAGATGGAGTTTAGTACTGTCATGTTTATACAGGTTTCCCCTTTGGACTATGTTGGACTCATTGGATTATGTTGGATCAATGTTGGATTGATTGCTTTAATAAAATGGTGAAAGAGCGCTGTAGCCAGGGAGTGTTTATTTAAGTAAAAGTTTTTTTGTACAGTCTGTGTCTGTTTTTTTTCCATTTAATTCCAGTAGTAGTAATAGAGTATCTGACAGACACCTCTCCAATACTATCACTCGGGCTTGGTGTCAGCCAGCAGTAGTTCTTGGCTCCCCAAGGCTGACACTAACCCCTGTCACTATTACCCCAGTACCTCACACACCAACGGTACTGGGAAGAGCCAGGTAACCGTCAGGAGCAGACCATCTAATGTTATGGTCCACTTCTAGAGCGGCTGCGGGCTGGTATTTTTAGAGTGGGAAGAGCCAGTGTTAATGGACCTTCCCATTCTGATAATATAAGGCTGAAGCTGTCGGTTTTATCTTGACGGCTTATGGAAAATGGAGTTACCCCACTTTGTTTATATTTTTCAAAAATCATTTATTTATTGAGAATCGTAAAGTGGGCACCTCCTGTAATCATTACAGTGGATGCTCAGGTTTAGATTCTCATTAAATAAATACATTTTCGGAAAAAAATGACATTGGGTCCTTTCCATTTTTCATAACCAACCAAGGTAAAAATGACAGCTGCAGCCTGATACTTGTACCTTCTGATTCTAAAAATACCAGCCTGCAGCTGCTCCAGAAGCAGACCGTCACATTAGACGGTCTGCTTCTGACGGTTACTGGCTCTTTCCAATACCACTGGTGCATTGGATACTAGGGTAATAGTATCCCGGGGTTAGTATCAGCCTTGGGCAACAAGAAACACCATTGGCTGACACCAAGCCCGAGCGATAGTAATGAAGAAGCGTCTGTCAGACACCTCCACTACTATCACTGAAATTATATGGAAAAAAACCACACACAAATTACACAAAAAAACTTTTATTTAATAAACACTCCCTGATATCAGCCCTCTTTAACCACTTTATTTAAAAAAAAATAGCTACAAGGTTTTTCCGACGTAGTCCACCGAATCAGGAGTAGTAGAAATGGGAACCTTTAAATAAACCAAACATTATACACATACATGGATACCCTATCCAGCATCCAGGAAAGCTGGGTGACACCATTGCCCACAGGTAACATTCAGCTTTCCATGATAGGAATACTGGGTACAGGAGCAAGGGCCTGGCGACAAGGGGGCAATTCCTGCTCCCTGCGGCCTGTATCCAGCCCCCTGCAGCTGCTGGAGACTGACCACAGGGGGCAGGAGACAGGGAGCAGAGGGCAACTTTTTCCCCTTTTGACCTGTCTCCTCTCCCCTGAGACCGCCAGAGACAGACCGTAGGAGCAAGGAGCAGAAGACAAATGGGCAACAACTACCCCCTTGCACACTCAAACACATACACCCCTCCCCTACAAAATCAAACACACGCACACACATCCCCTACACACTCAAACACACACCCCTCCCCCGCACACTCATACACACGCACCCCTCCCCCGCACACTCATATACACGCACCCCTCCCCCGCACACTCATATACACACACACTCCTCCCCCACATACTTCAATACACATATTCAGCCACCTCTCCACACACACCCCTTCCCCACACACCCAGCCCCTGTAGTGCACTCACCTGTCCTGCTGCCAGCATCCTGGCTCTTCACACTGCTCTGCTAGGGAGAGGGGGGAAAGCTTTGTGCTCCCACTAAGCATTGCCTCCTTTCCCAGCAGTGCTATCTGGGGCTCGTTGCTCTCGTAGCTTCCTATGCAGGAAGCTATCAGAGCATCGCCAGCGGTGGCGGTCAGGGGCTCTTAATGCTGCCCTAATGCTGATTATACAAGGAACCTCCGGCAGCTCTTCAGCTGCAGGAGGTCAAGCAACCTTTCTGGTGGGGAGGGGGGCTTGAGATGTCCCACTTTTCCGGGAGGTTTAGTAAGTATGCCATACAGTGACCATATAGTGGTAGATACTAGTGTACACAGGCTTTGCAGACTGTATATTGCCTCCATACAGTGACCATATGGTGCTATGTACCAGTGTAGACAGGCTCTGCAGACTGCATATTACCTCCATACAGTGACCATATAGTGGTATATACCAGTGTACACAGGCTCTGCAAACTGTATATTACATCCATACACTGACCATATAGTGGTAATAATAATCTTTATTTATATAGTGGTAGATACTAGTGTGCACAGGCTCTGCAGACTGTATATTACATCCATACAGTGACCATATAGTGGTAGATACCAGTGTACACAGGCTCTGCAGACTGTATATTACCGCCATACAGAGGCCATATAGTGGTAGATACCAGTGTACACAGGCTCTGCAGACTGTATATTACATCCATACTGTGACCATATATTGGTAGATATCAGTCTACACAGGCTCTGCAGACTGTATATTACCCCCATACAGTTCTATAATACCTTTAATGAATGGTCATACAGTAACCACATAATACCGCTACACAAAGTGTAAATATTATTACCATTACTGACCAAACCAGTATACCAATAATACCAATATAAAAAGAGAAAATAATACCACCATATCATGACTGCCACATACACACTTACTAGCACGTGACGTGGGAGCGACTGTAAAGGAGTTGATTTACTTCCATTCAATCTTATTTGCACTCACCATTCATTCAGGTGGCAAATTGAGCATAAATCACAATCCAGCACAGTCCAAGCACCCAAAATATACACTGCCACCTCTTTCCTCAATAATCAAAATCAGAGGAAAGGACTGCGTCACTCACAAACACCGCTCACCGGCACTTGCAGGGTTAAAATACTCTAATCAAACATTGCTCTTCAGTAGTCACAGGGTTAGACACTATAATCAAGGCTATAGATCCTTAGAGCAAACAATTAGCAAACACAAGACGCCCAGCAACCACACAAGGTATCAAAGGCTTTAACTGATGTAAATTAAATTTGACTTTTATTCCATTATTAAAGCCTACTACTGTGACGAATTTGCTCGTCCTTGGTTCTCATTGTCCAATACCTTTGTTCATTTCCCTATTTATATGCTTGCATTCAGCTGTTTGTGATGTGCTAAGATTAAGGCAGCTGCTGAAACGCGTCAGACAGTTCCTATCCAACTTGATCTCGACATGTGTCTGTCGTTTTTATGATGGAAAGTTTTATTTACATCACCTTGGATACCTGGTGCGGTTGCTGGACCTCTTGGGCGACATTTATGATTTTGGCGCCCAGGCAACATTTTTTTTTTGCACACATTAGTAACGTAGAATGTATCTGAATCTATGAACCTGTTCTACTGCGGGTCATAGATTTAGCGCTTTCTAGCTACTAGGCGACAAATCAGGCTCAGGTAAACCACTTTTAAAGTGGTTTACCTGTTCTAGCAGTAATGTGCCTGAATTTGCTGATAAGCAGTCATAAATGTGTAGAATCATACGGTTGTGGTGGGAGACACTTCCTGCACGCCTCTCACTCTCAGGTGCATTACAAAGTGCCACAGGTGCTCTGTAATGAGCGTGATATTGGATTGCGCCTGATTAAAAATATAGCAAACAGGACTTTGCCAGTTTTCGGGCTGGAAAGACACCAGACTTCTGGTGCGGCCCCGCACACAAGTTGCCCCTTGAGTTTGCTAATTGTCAAAGCCAGAGGGAGCGCAGCAGCTGAATTAACATCCAGCTTTCCATGATAGGAATACTGGGTGCCACCTTTGGGGGATGGAATGTCACCCAGCTTTCCTGGATGCTGAATAGGCTATTGCAATAGGCAATCACCAGAGTATGTCCCCTGAGGCTTGCCTTCTGCCCCCTACTGCAGGGCGCAGGAGACAGGAGTAAGGGCCTGGAGACAAGGGGACAACTCCCACTCCCTCCAGTTTGTATCCAGCCCCCTGCAGCCGCTGGAGACTGACCACAGGGGGCAGGAGACAGGTAGCAGAAGGCAACTTCTTCCCCCTTTGACCTGTCTCCTCTGCTCTGAGACCGCCAGAGACAGACCACAGGAGCAAGCAGCAGAAGACAAGTGGGCAACTCTTACCCCCTTGCATACTCAAACACACACACCTACATAGTCCAGTGAGCTGACTACAACTGTGTTGAACTGTGTTAATCTTAAAGAATACAAATTTTGTATGGTCCAAATTGCAACAAATTATTAAATAATATATAAACTGTATCCCAATATGCAGTTAGGAACCAGTGAGTTGCTTTTTTGAGAGTAATATAGTGAGTAATTAATGCAAGTTTATTCATCAAGTCAAAAAGAGGGATATTTACTTAAAGGGGTTGTCTCACTACAAAGATCACTTGTTATGTTAAAGATCTTACAAAAACAAGTCACTTTGCAATATGTGTCCATTAACAGTGTCCTATCTATTCTGAGATATCCCCTCTTGTATGGGCTGCATCAGTTCCTTAGGTCGCTATAGCAACAGACATCTTTGATCTATCCTGATAGGCTGTCAGCACTGGTTGCTATAGCTACAGACCTGGCTTCTACTGCAGCCTAGTAGAAGCCAGTAAACACGCCCCTGAATTCAAAGTGAAACCAAGAAAGCAGGACTGAGGTGAGATGAATCAATGTAGTGAGACAACCCCTTTAAGTGAAAAGGGACAGTGGGATTTGAGTAAATACAAGTAGGGACTGTCCCTCCAAAAGAGGGACATTTGGGAAGTATGTCCTTAGTATGCGACCATCATCAATTATTAATCCACTATGTAATTTTACTACTTTGGATGAGGAACCTACCCGAGGGGGTTCCACCCCAAACTTGTTCCTGCCCTGGAGCTAGGCAATGATGTTAAAAATCTAGAAAAAAGATGCTCCCTATATTGCACTGTCAGCATGCACTCACACACCAGACATAATGGACCTGAGATGTTGAGTAGTTTTTTCTACCAGGTGGCCTAAATTACAATCTCTCAATAAAAAACTGCACTAAAGTGGGTGTCTTATCTGCAAACAGCTTTCACAATAAACTCTATGTGAACCATATACTCAGCTTCCGTGCCTTCCACATTGTTGACATGTAAACCGATTGCAAGTTTCAATTGAAAATCCCGGTATTTGAAGATAAACCTCTTTAATTATTCATCATGGCACAGCAGAATGTTGATGTACTTGACCTTCCTTCCTTGAACTTTTCCATCAATACACTTCCACTCCTACTGTTGTTCTTAATGTGCTCCCATTAGAGTGTAAGCTTATTTGGTCGAGGTCCCTGCTCTCCAGTCTATTGTTCATACCTTCATAGATTATCATTGTCGTGCACTAACCCTACTCTTTGCCTTAACTCTTTAGCGCTCTCCATAAAACACAAGCGTCTTCAAATAAGGAATCTACTAGACAAAAAATGTCAAAGTTACCAAACTTGAAATTACACTTCACTCGTCTGCTATACAATAGCCTCTACTTTCTGTGCCCCCAAAAGGACCCATAAAATGGGTCATTGGAAGCACAGAACCCTGATGGATGGTCTTGTCCAGCATTTCTGAAAGCATCACATGTAATGAATAATGTATATCTCTCTGCAGAAATGGTCCAGTTTTCAGTTATCTCATCTGATTCATGATTCTAATTGTGTCCCCTCATATTTCACAGAAACGGAGGTGTGACCTCTTTTTGGGGTCCTCAGTACCTCCTCATCATACATAAATTTTCACGACTTTCTGGAGAAGATTGTCGAAGCCCGTTCCTTGAACTTTGCCACTGACGGGCTGACAACAGCTGAGGGATCCTTGTAAGAAAATTCTATTATGTGCAGAGCAGGACACAAGTCATTGTCATGTTATGTTAATCTGTTCTGCCCTCAGCAGCTTTATTTTTTTGTGGTATGGATTTAACAAAGAACTGGAAACATTTCTTAGCTCTCACTTACATCACGTTCAGTGGTTTGGTCAATGGCGATGGCGAGCTCTTCAGCTCTTACCCAAAGCCTTTGTTATTGGTCAATGGAGGCATTTATTGGCACATTGACAAATTGGGAGATTTCTCTGCCATGTACACCAGCCCTTATGGTTTATGGTTTTTATCCACTGTGACCTTGCTGTAGGACACTGATAAATGTACCGCCCAAGTCAACCCACCTCCTCCCCCTCGGCCCTGTCTTTTACCTAGATGAAGATAAATTAAGCCTTAGATGCTTTGATCTATAGGGACATGATAGCATCACACGATCAATAGAGGTGAATGTTCATTCTGTGAATCATCTCCTGCACCACATCCCAAAGATGATCTGTTGGATGAGATCTTGTGACTGTGCAGCCATTAAAGTACATTGATGCAATTGTCATGGTACCAGGTTAGGAATAAAATCTGCTTTATAACATAGTGATCGATCTTGTTAGAAGAAGAGCCAGGGTAGACTGTGGCCACATAGTCTGCATCAATAGTTTAAGGGGTATTCTCACCAAAGACTTTAATGGCATATCAATAGAATATGGCATTTAAGTCTGATAGATGCGGTTCCCACCTCTGCAACTCATACCTATCTCAGTAGCAGGTCCCTGAAAGTGTTCTCTTAGAATGGAGAGATGGTTGCATTTGTGCACAACTCTGCATTCTGCTCTATGGGGATTTCAAGTACAACCAAACACACTGCTCACATGTACTCGCTGTGATATATAGAGTTATATGATAGAATGAGAGAAGCTGAGCTCTGTGATATATAGGGGTTATATGATAGAGGAGAGGAGCTGAGCTCTGTGATATATAGGGTTATATGATAGAGGAGAGAAGCTGAGCTCTGTGATATATAGGGTTATATGGTAGAGGAGAGAAGCTGAGCTCTGTGATATATAGGGTTATAAAGAGTATAGGATAGAAGCTGACTCTGTGATATATAGGTTATATGATAGAGGAGAAGAGCTGAGCTCTGTGATATATAGGGTTATATGATATAGGAGAGAAGCTGAGCTCTGTGATATATAGGTTTATAATGAATAGAGGAAGAAGCTGAGCTCTGTGATATATAGGGTTATATGATAAAGGAGAGAAGCTAAGTTCTGTGATATATCGGGTTATATGATAGAGGAGAGAAGTTGAGCTCTGTTATATAAAGAGTTATATGATTGATAGATAGATAGATAGATAGATAGATAGATAGATAGATAGATAGATAGATAGACATAGATAGATCACAGAGTTCAGCTCCTCTCCCTCTATCATATGGCCCTATATATCACAGAGTTTAGCTTCTCTCCCTCTATCATATAACCCTATATATCACAGAGCTCAGCCCCTTTCTCCTCAAACAAATCCCCCTATATACCAGAGCTCACCCCTCCTCTATCATAAAATCCCTATATATCACAGAGTTCTGTTTCCCTCTACCTCTATTCATATAACCCTACAATCAAAAATAGCTCAGCTTCTCCTCCTCATCATAAAAAACCCTAAAATATCAAAAAAAGGGGGGGACCCGGGGGGGCTTTTTTCCAAATCTTAAAACCCCCTATTTATCCGGGGGGGGGAAAGCCACCCTTCACCCCTTTTCCTTCAAATAACCCAAAAAATTCCACGAGCTCATTTCCCTCTCCTCTATCAAATAACCCTATAAATAAAAACAGCCCCAGTTTCTCCTCTATCATAAAACCCAAAAATTTATCACAAACCCAGCTTCTCCCCCCTTTATAAACCCCAGATGGGGCACTTTAAAAACCAAACCTACAAAATTCCCCTTTTAAAAGAAATAAAAAAACAACATCACCTATACCATTACTTTTTCTAACCCCACCAAACCCATTGCCGTAATTTAGTAAACCCCATAATTTTAAAAGAATTTCATACATCATCTTCATAAGGGTTTTTCAAAAAAAGTTTTCAATCACACGGATAACTAAATAAAGATATTCTATAAGATTAAAAATTGGGGGCCTTAATGGGCAAAGGGGTACACCCCAGTAAATTTAAATGTTTGGTAGTGATTTCTAATGAAGTGATAAGTACCGAAAAGGGAGAGAACTATTTTATTGCACCATGCACCGGAAATGCCTCAAAAATCACTTTTTACGAGCCCAAATTTTCGTGCATTGATAGGGAATGTTTCAAAACTACCATTGTCTATTTATAATCAAAGGCCAGGGTTCATACTTTATCACATGGTAGCACCTTTGTCTTTACGGGCCCCCTGCAGAGAGGGGGACACACCCTGGGGTTTTGTCACATGGGTGTTTTATTTAAAAAGATTCTTTCTGAAAAAACGGGGGTTTGGAGAGATTGCGGGGGGACATAACAACCTTAAAGGGACAAGTGAGGGGGCGAATGAAATCGGAAAATTTTTTAAAATCGGGCAAATTTTCACAAAAATTTTTCCTTGGGGGGGGGGGGTTTTCCAAGGGGGGTTTGGGGGGATTATTTTTATTTTTGGGGGGGGTTTCCGGGTTTTTGGGGGAAGCCCCAAGCAATCGGGGGGGTTGGGGGGTTCAAACGGGGGGGTGGGGGGGTTTTGGTTTGAAAAAATCACCGGGGGGGGGGGGGGGGGGATTTGTTCGGGAAATTTTCCAGGGGAAATGGGTTTTTTTTAAAAAAATTTAGGGGGTTAGTTGGGGGCCCCGGGGGGGGGGGGGGGGAAAAATTTTGGGCAGAAGGATAGGGGGGGGGTTTTTGGGTTATTTTTTAAAAGGGGTGGGGGGTTTTTGGATTTTTTTAAAAGGGGGAAAGGAAATTTGGGGGGGTTTTTGGGTTTGGGTGGGAAAATTTTTAAGTTTGGGTGGGGGTTTTAGGATTTAGGGGTTTCTGGAAAAAGTTATTGAAAGACGGTGGGGGGGGGGGGGGGGGGGGGGGGGGGGGGGGGGGGGGGGGGGGGGGGGGGGGGGAAAAGCGGGTTTGGGGGCCCCCGGGGTGGCCCTGTTTCAACCCAACCCACAAAAAACATATTTCACCTCTCAGCCACGGGGAAATTTTAAGCCCCCAAATTTTTATTTTTTGCGTACCCCAAGCATCCACCAAAAGGCGGGGGGTTCGGGGTTTCACTTCTGGGGGTGCTTTGATTCACATTTTTACTAAATTTTTTCTTTCCCTTTTAATCCCCGGTCTTGGGTTTTCAAAGGGGCCCCTACAAATTTTAACCCCCGTTTAAACCTGCGGTGGTCCCCGGGTCCCCTCATGCTTTCGGTTTACCATTGAACAAATGGATTTTTTTAGCCTGTGAAATTTTTTTTTTCTTTTAACCCCTTTACCTAATTTCCCTTGACTCCCTTGAAACCTTTAAACCCTTTTTACGTTGTAATTTACCCCAAGAAAATCACCTCATTTGGTTTGGGTAAAAAAATTAAGCGGGCCCCTGGCTTTAAATTTGGGAATCAAAATTTAAATCGCAATCAAAGATCAAAAAACGGAATGTTTACCACAAAATCGGGAATCGATTTCGAACCCAGATTTTTTGGGCCGGGATCGCCCCACAAAAATTTAAAGGTTTTTCTATTGTATTAAACCAGAAACCAAATGAGGAAATTTTTAAAATTCCACTAGGGTAAAAACCCCTTCCTTTTATAATACCTCGGCTATGAGGCATCAACATGTACTTAGTTACTGTAATCCACTTGGATACTAGAAATTTTTGTGTCCTTATTGAAAGCAGAGGTTGAAAAGTTTTTGGGAAAAATGCCCTATAAATCTTTTTTTAGGCATCTAATGTGTATATGTTTTTATAAATTGGGAATTTTAAAAAAAAAAAATCACAAAATTTTTTTAAATATAGAAGAAAGAGCGGGGAAGGTTAAAACCCAAAGGGAAAAAAGATTTTCCAAACATATGTTATGAAGATATGGGAGTTAATCTTTATGGTTTATAAACAGCCTGGCTTAGGATGAATGGATAACTTCACCAACATGAAAATAGAAAAGTAAGATCAAAGGATCTTGAAGTCAGCGGTGAAAGAACACGGGGGATTTCAAATAGGATTGTCAAGACAGTGGGGGAAATAGCTGTTCGGGGACTGAGCACAAAGCCTTGCCCCCCTCACAAGGAAACAATAGGTGTTCACCTCCTCCAGGAAGATTGGGTAAATGCTGTAGGTGCCCAGGAATATTGTAGCTTCATTTTGAAGTTAATGTGCGATGAAGAAAACAATGGAACAGCTGACCCGGGAGCCTGGGCTTTGGTGCAAGAGCATGGAAAAGGTCAGAGTGGTTTAACCTTTAGGGTTACAAGAAAAATTTTTTTTGGGCTAAACAGAAAGAATTTGGTTTCTTTTTAATGACCACAAAAAAGGAGAAAACCCTTTGGGGTTTTCCCCTACAAAACCCAAATTGATTTTGTTTGGGGTTAAACCCCAACCCATTTTAAAAGTTCAAACAATGATACAGTTTTGTCCCCCGGGGGAAAAAATCATCAAATTTTTTTAAAAGTCATAAAATTTGATAAATGCAGATTTTGAGGGAATTCATGGGCAAAATTTTTAACCCCCCAGTTTGATTTCAATAGGGTTTTTTAAAAAACAGCTTTCCCAAAGATTTTTAAACCCAACTTCACGGGAAAACTAAAACCAGAGATTTCCCAACATTTAATAAAACCCTGCCCCCAACAACCTCGGCCAATTCACCTACTAACATTTTTTTGCATTTTGGAAATAAACCAGACATAAAAAAGGGGAACCCACACAAAAATGGAAAACAAAAAAAAAAGAAAATTTTTGCTTTTGATTCAGTTTGGCCCCCCCCCTTTCCCCACCCCCGGGGCCAAATTAGGCAAAAAACCTAAACTACAACTTTATGGTAGACTTCTTTTCGGGCCTATTCAAAACCCCCAACTAATAAAAGGAACTTGTGTTTTCCCAACCATACACAAAATTATGTAAAAACTCATTTCGGGGGACTGAAACGGGGGTCATGGATTTGAGAATAAAATCAGCAAATAATCATTGCTCTCTTTGTTCTCTAAGCCAACATTATATACAGTATATCACACAGGCAGCCTTGGGGGCAAAAGGGGCCTCGGAAAGAGAGGGCATCCCCCAAGAATCCACCCCCTTTTTAAAATTTATTGGGGGAAGAAAACTAAAATTGGATCCCCTCTGCTAAAAAAAGGGGTTTTTGGGTGAGTTGGAAAGGGGGGCGAAAAAGCCCCCAGGCTTCCTTTCACTTAAAAACCCCCAGAATGGAGTGTCATTATATTCTTTTACGGGTGGGAAAACCCTTTCTTTTTCTTTAAAATTTTTCCTCCCTCTGGGGGAAACATCCCACATTTTTTTAGTTCCCAAAATCCACCCCCCCCTTAACTTTTTTTAATTTTCTTTTTTTTTTAAACCAAAGTTTTGAAATTTAAAAAAGAGCATTTTTTGGGTGTAACCCTTTTAAATCATTTCTAGAAGGTAGACAATCCAAAAGAATTCCACACAAAAATGAGAGAACACACCACTTAAACCCAAATGTTGCTCTTGGTTAAAATTAAAAACCGGGACCCCCAGTCAAAAGGCAAAAAAGCATAAAATGCTGTTTTCAGCAGTTTTAGGGTAGATTTTTTTTTTTCCCAAACAAATCCAACCACACACTGACCAAAAATGGTCATCAAAAACCCCTTAAGGAGGGATGAAAGTTTTTTTGGAAGACATTTTTTCTAATCTAAAACCCCCGGGCCCAAATTTTTAAATTTAGGTACATTTTTAAAACCCCAACTGCTCGTAAAAACATTTAAATTTTTCTAATAAACCAATCACTTTGGCGGCAACTCAGTTGCTTTTTTAGGCATTAGACATGGTAAAAACCCAACCCTGCAGTTAAAAACCGAGCATCAGAAAGGGGAAGAAAGGGAAATTTGAGTTTTTTTGAACGGGGAAAGGGTTTTGTTGGGGGGCCAAAGGGGCTGTCTGAGTATTTCAGAAACTGCGGGACCCTTCCGGGGATTTTCACGCACAACCATCTCTGGGGGTTTTTTAAACAAAAGAAGGGTCCGAAAAAGAAAAAACATCCATTGATGGCATTGTTGGGGGGGAAAATTTCCCTTTGTTGACCCCCCCAAAGGGGTAAAAGGGAGAATGGGCAACGGGTTTGGGAGTTTGATAAAAAGGGCAACAGTGACTCAAATAGCCACCCTTTTAAAACCCCAAGGTGGCCAAAGGGAGCATCCTAACGCAAAAGAAACCGGCAAAACTTTGAGGCAAAAGGGCTACAGCACAGAAGACCCCAACCGGGTGCCACCCCTTTTTCAGTTTAAGAACGGGGAAACTGAGGCTCCCAATTCCCCCAAAAGTTTCACAAAATTTGGGGCCAGTAAAAAATGGAAAAACTTTGCCGGGGTCTGGAGACCCGATTTTCTGCTGCGACTTTTCGGATGGTGGGGTTCAGAATTTGGGCTTCAACAACATGAAAGCTTTGGATCCATCCTGCCTTTTAACAAAAGGTTCAGGGTGGTGGGGGTGGTTTTCATGGTGTGGGGGAATATTTTCTTGGCACTCTTTGGGCCCCTTGGTAAACCAAAAGAACATCGGTTTTCAAACGCCACAGCCCTACCCGAGTATTGTTGCTGAAACCCTTTTCCCATTCCCTTTTATTTACCCCAATTTAAACCCCAAAATCTGAAGGGCAAATTTTCAGCAGGAAAATGCCCCATGTCAAAAAAGCTGGAATCATCTCAGACTGGTTTTTTTGAAACATTAGGAAATGCTTCCAGCACCTTGTTGGGAATCAAAGCCAAAAAGAATTGAGGGAATTTTGAAGGGAAAAGGGGTCCAACCCTTACTAGCATGGGGAACCCCAAAAAAGTGGCCGTGAGTGAAAAATTCTAACATCTCAAAGTTACCCCGAAGGGTCCATTTTAAGGGTCCAAAGGGCCCGTGGTAAAAACAGCCCATTTTTTTTTAAGAGAATTGTCATTGTTTTCCAATTTTTTCCGAAGCAGCTACCCAGTGGAATGAAATTTGGGGTTCCCATTAAATGTGTAAAAAACTGAAAATTTGTCCAAGGGAAGAAACATTGTTTAAAAAATGGGGGTCTCCAATCTGGTTAATAGAAGGGAGTGGGAGATTTCATAGAGGATATTAAAAAAAAGTTGTATATTTTTGTGTCATAATTGTACTTTTAATCTTGAAATACACTATCTTTTGGGAAAAAAATCATCCAATCATAGGGATTTGCAAACGCCTACAAAAACCATGGAACTGGAAAAGCAATTAGTAATGTATTTAAAAAAAATAACCCCCGCGCCCCCAAGGGGAAAAATTTTTCTTTCTCCATCTTGTAAAGTGTCTGAAGTATAGATCAAGAGTCGTGCAGAAAATGTGCAATGGGACCAATGATAGAAATGCTAACGGAACAGAGTGGCGCATAAAGATAGCATTTTACCAGGTCACAAGGAACTAGGTAAGAGGGGAGTAAGCTGCTGCCATGCTCCTCTGCTGGATTTATATTATTTATTTTAAAGTGCTCTTAAAGTGATGTTCTCACCAGGATGTTTTTACTGAGCCTGCTCTTCACCTTCAGCTCAAGAAAGTAAACATATTGGGAAGCAGGAGGAAACCATCCATATCTAGACTTTTCCACCTCTAAGAGCCATTAAAACCCACACTGTCTGCCTTCATGGTATACAGTATGTATGCTGTTGTCCTGTTGTCCATAACTATAGCCAAAAGCAGAATTTCAGTCTATTGCCACATTTACACCTTGAAGGGGTGTTCTCATCAAGCTGTTTCACATTGCCTGCTCTTCACAGCCAGCTTTAGGCTCCCAATTCCTTATAAGGTTGTGGGTGGTTCTACAGCAGTGACTGACACTTCAGCTCTGCTATTCCTAGCTGAGCCTGTTAGATGGACATTGGTGATGGGGGGTTTCAATAGCAGAGCACAAGGCTTCAGAGTTGTAATGGATGAAAGTTTATCAATAGGAAAGATAAACAAACTCCTGTGCTGCTAATAAGACACAGCAGGGAGTGAAATTTTCAGCTCTGCTATTCCTAGCTGAGCCTGTTAGATGGACAATGGTGATAAGGGGTTGGGGGTTAACAGCAGGGTGCTGCTCCATTACAAGAGTTGTAATGGATTAACGTTTATCAATAAGAAAGATAAACTGCTATGCTGCTAATAAGACACAGCATGGAGTGACATTCCGGCCAGGGCTGCTAGAGCAGAAACCTGAGCTTAGAGCAGTTCAGTGTTAGAACAGTTCATATCTCATGTTTGTTTGAAATGTAGCAGAATAAGAACAGGAGTGTCTGGTAATAATCTTGACCATTGCCTACATGTTTTAAGCTTATCAATGAGATGGGAATATCCCTTTATTTCCAGGTAGCTGTGCATTCAATAGGGGTGTTGAATACACAATTTAAGACCAAAACAAATACAGTAATAAACAACCAACAAAATGATACAGAAAAAGATGACCATACCAAAAGGACTTTCAATCTACCCGGAGAACAAAAGGAAAGGGCATGTTGAAATCTAGCTACGCAATTCTTCACTCCATTGACATCTGCGATCTGCGAGAGTCATGACATACCCATACATATTAGTGTTATGTAGTAGAGAAAGATGGCTTTGGAGGAACATAATAAATGTGTATAAATATATCAGGAGTCAATATAGAGATTTCTCCCAAGATCTATTTATACCCAAGACTGTATCTAGAACAAGGGGGTGTCCTCTATGACTACAGGAAAGAAAGTTTCTACATAAACACAGAATGGGATTATTTACTGCAAGAGCAGTGAGACTGTGGAAATCTCTGCCAGAGGAACTTGTCATGGTGAATTCACTAACAGAGCTCAAAAAGGGTCTGGATACATTTCTAGATATAACAATATAACAAGTTATATAATTACATAGTTTGTAAGGCCGAAAAAAGACATACGTCCATCCAGTTCAGCCTATTGTGCTAAAGTGTTGATCCTGAGGATAAATCCCTGGATCAGCACCCCTTCTCCAAAATCCTAGTCACTATAAACTTGTTTTTTATTCATTATAAATGTATCAGCCCCTTTAAATCTGTACAAAAGATTTAAATCAGGATCCACTTTCTGGATTGGTATAATTTATTTTACACCCAGAAATGATCCAGACCCTTCTCCAAAATCCTGGTCACTATAACTGTTATATTATTACATCTAGAAAATGTATCCAACCCTTCTCCAAACCCTGTCACTATAACTGTTATAATATTACATCTAGAAATTTATCCAGACCCTTCTCCAAAAATCCTGGTCACTATAAATTTGTTAAACATCGAATTTTATCCCTTTTGGGAAATTCCTTTTTGGCACTATAAAGCCATACCTAATTATCGATCCCCAAGAACCAGCATTGGATATTATTACTTGAAGTCCGTTTTGGAATTCTTTTTTTCCCCTGTTACCGACCCGTTCTCCGAATCCGTTTACAAAGTTTTCTCCCCCAGTCTCCCCCCTTTGAACCCCATTTTGGCCCCTTTCCTCCAAAATTCCCACTCTCACTGCTCCCCGGCCCCCTTTCATTTTTAAAACTGTTTCCCCCGGGAATACCCCCCCTTGTTCTAGATACAAACCTGGTATAAATAAATCTTGGGAGAGATCTCTATATTGACCTTTGATGTAAATTTTTCATATTATTATGTCCACCCGAAGCCCTCTGTTCTCTAAACTAAATAACCCTAATCTTGCTCATCTTCTGGGTATTGTAGTCCACCCAGCCCTTTTATTATTTTTGTTACCGCCTTTGTACCTGTTCAAGCTCTAATATTATAGCAAGTTATAGTGACTAGGATTCTGGAGAATGGGCGCTGATCCAGGGATTTATTCTGCTTGAAGTCCAGGAATTTTTTTCCCTAAAATGAGGACAATTGGCTTCTACCTCATGGGGGGGTTTGCCTTCCTCTGGATCAACACTAGAGGACATTAGGCTGAACTGGATGGACGTCTGTCTTTTTTTCAGCCTTACAAAACTATATAACATGGTCATCCAGTATTGTACAAATCTGCAGTTTTTCAGATATTAACTTAATGTGTACAACCATCTTAAAATGTACTGAAGTACCAAAGTAAATCCACATGGTCGGCTATTCAATTTATTATCTCACCAATATAATTATCGGGTGTTATCTCCTTATTGATACCCTAAATGTTGCTTTGCATGCTTACATGTGAGTTCATTGCTGCATAGGGTGGTTTGCGGTGCTCCACTGACTCACCTGTTGTAAAGGTGTGGCGTCTGGCTTTAGAATATCTGTCAGGAAGATTTCTACTAACTGCGTGAAGTTTGATAACCAAGCTTTTAAAATCTGACACATTTCGCAAAGAAGGGATTATTAAGTCTTGGCTTGAAGGGTCAACAAAAGAGTTCCCTTAACACTTAGCTCTCCAAATGCTTCATTCTGAGCTCCACATTGGATCCCCAGTGACAGGAACTCTATTCAAAATGGTCATAGTTTAGCTGGTGCGATTAGGAGACTGGTCTGTCTTGTCTACAAAGGTAAAGAAACTATTATACAAGATAAAAGTGGTGGAATGTAATAGTTATGCCTCGTAACAAGTCACCTCACTTTGTCTTGTAGGGATATCTCAAGGTAAAACTGACTTAATGTGACAGGAGATCTGCCATAAATTAATAAAAATCCATTTATTGTACTTGAAAATGGTTTTAACGTATCTTAAACCTGTGCTGGGATTGCTTGAAATTACAGAAACAAAGCCTGAGGCTGCACCACTGATCTCATTAGGATCTCCTGATGACAATAAGTCTCATTCTGATTCCTGTAAAGCGTAGTGCTCTTCTACAGATCTTCTCTGAATTCAGTTTAACACAAAATCACAGAATAACACGAGTCACCCAGAAGATGAAAATAGGACTAAAAATAAAAAAAATTACTTTTTTTAATTGTAACATTTAAAAAAGGGAAGACCAACTTACCCTATTAACCCCTACAAAAATAATGTTCCTAAATGGAGCACTTGCCATGAAAAGGGGGACCCCGTTCAGCGTCTTATCCCCTATCTCTCTTTTAAGATGTGTTAACAAAATAGAAAAGGAGAACTAAGGGGTTAATGAATACCTGCCCAAAATCAAACAAAATTTAAATGTAGAAAGCACAAATGATCACCTCTTTCTGACATTGTCTTTTGTGATTTTTTTTTCTAAACTGGTAAGCATCTAGGGCCACATGTCTATTGCATCCAATCAGGGCGCCCCTCTCATTTTTCCAGAACACTATGTAAAATGAAAGGGGTGCTGTGATTGGTTGCTATGGCCAACAAGGAAAGTCTTAGACCTAGACAGTTTTCATACATGTGGCCCCTAGTGTATCACTAGATTTTAGGTTTTCCAATCTATTGTCTATATATAAAAAATTATTTCTGTGATTTTTGTGGATTCAGTTTACTATTGACTTCAATGTCCACAGCTATACATTGTTCTGGATTATAGGGAAACACAAAACACCAATGATCAAGCCCAGGGATTTACACTATCATTTGCAGAAAAATGGATCTCCTTCAACGTGGGCTTGGTGTCTTGACAGGACCCCTTCGGGTTCTTAAAGGGGTTGTCTCGCTACAGCATTTGGCTAGCTTTTCTGCCTATTGCCAAGCAGAGCTTGTGAAATGGAGGGGCATGTTTCCCCTCCCAGCAGGATGTATCTTCACTCTTTGCAGACACACCCCCACACTGTGCACATGATGATTCATTCTGTTAGAGTAGGGGGAAGGGAGAGGTTCTCAGCTGTCCGAGACTAAGGCTATGTGCTAGGTGATCTTTTTTCTCTCTCCCTCTCTTTCACATATCACAAGGCATTATGGGAAAGGAGCTGAGAAGCCCAAGCACCTTCTATTGGATGTAACAAATCCTCAATTTGCTTTTGACCCACTGGGTCTTTGGAAAGCAAAATGGATATTAGCCAGGCCAGCATCACCCATCTGTAGACAGCCGTTTTTGGGTTTGCCCCTCATCAGTACAGAGCAGTGCGATGCTGGCTTGGCTGAGTGGGAGGCAATGAGTGGCTCAGAAAGGGAAGATCTCTCCTTAGGGAGAGCGTCGTATAGGCATGTGGAGATTCGAAATTACCTTTTGCCCTCCACGAAGCATCTGCATATCACAAGGAATTATGGGAAAGGAGCTGAGAAGCTCAAGTGCCCTCTATTGGATGTAACAAATCCTCAATTTGCTTTTGACCCACTGGGTCTTTGGAAAGCAAAAGGGATATTAGCCAAGCCAGCATCAGTAATATATCCTGCATATTATTAATCTTCTGACCTCTACAGATCTGCAGAAAATTGCTCCTCTACCTCTTGACAAATACATAGTGCTATATCCTACCGATTATCACCCCACTGACCTCTGTACAGATTTGTCTTATATGGGAGTGCACAGAACAGTGAAATGGCTGTGCTACAAAACTATACACTTTATCTGTTTCTAAGTGTTTAACGTGATCTTCATATTCCCTGTCTCACAGCACACTTTTGTTCTACATGGAATCGTGCAGAATAGTTCCTTTTTACATGGGACAAAACACTTGTCTCTCTGCATGGGACTGCGCAGTACAGTTGTGTTTTACATGGGACTACGCAGAATAGTTGAGTTTTACATTGGACGGCACTGCTGTCTCACAAAACACTTGTCTCTCTACAAGGGACTGCGCAGTACAGTTGTGTTTTATGCACGCTCCCAACGTCGACCTACCTGTGACTTTTCGTCATACGACGTGGCCGACAACCACTAAAACATTAGGTGGGCGGAATTTGACCTGGGCACCGACACAGTTTCTATGCACATACAAAGCTGACCCATTCTAATAAACAATAGCATTTTGCTAATGGTATCCTCGGACAGACATGCTTACCTTTATACTACCCTCATATTAAAATATGATCTCTGTAGTGCGACAACCTATTTAAAGGGGTTTTATCATTACATTAAATGGTCTTCAGAATAAGGGGACAGTGAAAACAGGCAACTTTGCAATTGGATGTCATATGCAAAGCTGTCTTGTTTTCACAGGATCCCTTATCTTCGTTTTCTGTAAACACTGTTCCCCAGCACCGGTCAGATTCCACCTCCTTTCATTTAATTGGCTGACGGCTCTACTAATTTACATTCTGTCTGGCCCCCGGTCGTATTCATGGGGGCGTGCATTCCTGCCTCTCTCACTCAGAATAAGGGGCCGGCAACATTTCACCCCAGCCTGCGAAACCAGTAACCCGCCTGTTTTCTTAATCAAAAAACAGAGAATTTGCTCGTGCCAAGCTGCTGTTTTAAAACAAAAAGGGGAGCCAGATCTGGCTGCTCTGGATGATTCTTTGCTGTTTCAAACCTCCAGCTGTGAAGGAGTGCCTGAGTTCATAAAACTGTCAACTAATGCAGGGCTGTGGAAGAAAACAACAGCTTTTACAAAATAAGACTGAAAAGGGAGAGGAACGACACGTGACATGTGACATTGACAAGGGGGGGGGGGGTGGCTATCCCCTCCCACAATCTCAAACGAACACACTGACTCGGGCGAGCAGAACAGTAAGGGGGGGGGATGATTAACCCCCTTCAGTTAAGAAACCCCCAGCTGGGGGGGAAAAAACCCCCCGGGATTGAGGAGCGAAAAATGAAACAAAAAAAACAGATAACGATGAAGCAAAAACCCCTTTAAGACATTTAAGTTAAATGGGGACAGTTGAGGAAAAGACTATAACTTTTTTTTTGTTGGTCTGACTAAAAAAAATTCATGGGCTGGTCAAAGCTGAATGTTTAAAGATCTGATAATGGGTCTAAAATAATTTAGGGATCTTGTCTATAGTCTGATTAATTTAGAGAGGGTTCAATCTGGTGTATGAATAATTTAGCAGTTTGATCAATTGAGCGGTATTATTAACTAAGCAGATCAGAGCTGGGTTCTAAAATAATTTAGAGGGTTTAATGTGGGTTCTGAATTTATTTAGGAGGTTTGATTAGAAGTGGGAAACAATCTAGGGATCTGGTTTGAGGCCCAATTTTAATGCAGATTTGCCACTGACAGTAAAATATGCAGTGAGATTGTAGCAAACTGCATTGAAATTCAAACTCAGACCAGAACATTAAATTAATTCAGACTTCAGATCAGACCTCCTAAAATGTTTCAGGTTAGACCCCCTAAATGATTTCAAAAAAGGCAACCTTCTAAATGAACAACCAACAGCACTCCAAATTTTATTTCAGACTTTAGATCAAAATTATCTCCCAACAGGGCCGGGTAAATTTTGACTTTTAGGGGGTGGGGGCATTAAAGGAAAGGCGGAAGAAACGGGGGGTTTTTTGGATCTCATGCATGATCTGAAATAATGAATGGGTCTGGTCCATAGGCTGAATTGAGTTAGAGGGTCTGAAATAATTTTAGGGTCTGCATAGTCTTCTTAAATTTTGGGAGCCAATCGGGTTGTTTAATTAAGGTTTGAAAATTAGGGGGTATAAAAACTTAAGGGTTGGGTGGTTCGACCTTTCTAGGAGTCATTTCAGATGAAAAATTCTAGAACGGGTTATAGGGTTGATGGGTTTTGCCACAGACTTGCTATGGAGTTCACCTTTTGGATGGCAATGGGTACATACGTGCCGAGTTTGTAGCAAGCAACATTCAAATCTAATCTCAAACCAGAACTTTAAATTATTTCAGTCTTCAGCTCAGACCTCCTCAATTTTTTCAAACCAGTTTTAACCACTAAATTATTTTAGAACCTATCAGACACATTAAATTTTAAATCAACCTCAGACAGACTCTTACTTATTTACAGACTTTATATAAAAATCCCATCCTAAACCCCCTCAATATGGGCCCCCGTTTTTTCGACACCCCGGGTCTTGAGGCTATCTAGTGGAGCGAGACACAGTAGGGCTATGTCTCCACGGCATAGTGAAACAATCGTATTTTCGGCGGTTTTAGTATTCTAAAACCACCAAAAAACAATCTTTCGGGCAACCCATAACACAATAAAAAAAAAAACGACCGTTTTCTACACGGTCTTTTTTTTTTTCTCTGCTCTTTTTTCTGCACTGGTGTATTATATCACTTTATATAATACTTGGTGCTTGAGTTCTTTTGTCCTTCCTAAATCAATTTGTATGGGCCAGGGCAAAAACAAACCGCCGCAGTTTTTGCACATAAAACGCAGTCGTGCATTGGACAAAAGCTGGTTGACGTTTTTTGTCCGATGCAGTGGGGATTCAGCCTAAGTGAGGCAGGAAGTAGTAAGTAAATATTTTTTTTTTTATTTTAACAAAGATCAAAAATTAAGGGGTCTGGTCGGGGGCGAAAACTTAGATGCTGATCGGGTTCAAAAAAATTTAAGGGTGTAAGGGACAAGTCAGGGACACACAACAAGACAAGCCAATGACCCTGACACTGCCCTACCCCCTGTCCCTGCCTTTTGGGAAAACCGACTCCTTAAACAGCCGGCCCCAACCAGAAGACCAGGCACCTGACAGAGTAAAAAAAAAAAAAAAAACAAAACAAACAAACAAAGAACCCAAAAAAACCCTACGGACGTCCCGATCAGTAACGGGGGCGGGCAGCGCGGTCAAAGTCGTGAGGCAAAGGAGAAAGGGGGTTCAACCCAAAAGGTCGGGTAACAGCCGGGAGACCGTAATAGATACAGGAGCAAAATATCCCAAAGCAAACCCAAAAGGGTCAGGTAACAATAAAGAACAGCAGGCAAAAACCGGCGTACTACAGGGGCAAAAACCTATAGCAGCAAGGGAAGGGGACAACAGCCCTTAAATCCTGCCAAAACCAAAAGGATGAAGGAAATAGGGGGACCAGCAAAGCCCTGATAGAAAAAGGGGGTTTAAATAAAGAGAAACAAAAAAAGGAGCAAGCTTAACCGGAGGCGGGAAAGAAGCGACCACGGGCTTTTGGCCGGGAATCAAAAAAATTTCAGGAGGAAGCCCAAGTTCACACTAAAAATACAATTTAAAGTCTAATTCAAAACCAGGTTTTCCCCGCCGCAACGCCCGTGGCCGGCGACCGAGCAAAAGCCGGGGGTGTGTCAGGCACAATCATGACAAAGGGTCTTGTGTTTGGCCTGATTAATTTAGGGTGCCCAATCTGTGGTCTGTTTAGTTTAGGAGGTTGATCAATTTAGAGGTTCGAATAAAAACAAAAATCTGACTGGTTTTTGAAAAAAAGGGGGTTTTTATCTAAAATAAAAATAGGGAACGGTTTTAGCTCAATTTTGATGCAGGTGTGCCACAAACTCGCTGTGGTTTTTACCCTTTGCATGGCAGGGGGTATAATACACAATGAGTTTCAAGCAAAGTACACTGAAATGCCACCTCAGATTAGAAAACCCTTATTTCTGTCCCCCAGCAAGAGAAAAACCGTCAGGTTTTCCCCTTTTGCATTGCCCTTTTTTCATATTCCGCCTGAAAAAACCGGCGAAAAAATGAACATGTTCAAATCTTTTTTAAACCCCACGATCAAAAAAAAAGCCCCCGAAATTTCCCTGTGTGGGGAAATGCTCACTTTTATAATCCATTCTAGGGGTTACAGTCGGTTTTTTCAAACGGTTTACAAAACCAAAAACCATCTGTAAAACCGTCCAAAAACCCTTGCCGTGGGGACAAGCCATAAATTATATCAGACTTCAGATCAGACCTCCTAAAATGTTTCAGAACTAAGATTAGACCCTCTAAATTATTTCAGCAGATCTCAGAACAGACTTCAGATAAGCATGCAGATATACCCATCGTGAATCCATTCGTAGGAGTCAGATTCCGGGATAGTCATAGAAAATACTACACTAACATGGTCAGTTTTTATCAATTACTGCTCACACAATATATACACGGTATATGCATACAATACAAGGCCAGTATCCCCAAATCGTGCCCGGGAACCAAAATACAGCTGGGTCATCGAAGCGGCTATGGCATATTTTCTTATGAACATAACAGTGTATTGCTTCTTGTTTCTAGATCTGTTTCATTCAGGCTTTCCAAAATATTGCTGGGACTCACTCCTGGCCTCGGTCGACATGTCAGTGTAAATTAGCATTCTCTAATTCAATAGTACTTAAAAAATGACCTGCATACCCTACTGCCATTTGGTCAAGAAACAATTACTTTTTAAAATTGTTTTGTGGGGTTTAAATTTCCCCCTCCCCCTCCATTGGGAACCCTATCCAATGCCAGTGTGCGGCAGCTTAATATGAGAGATGAATTGTGCCCAGTCTCTGCAGAAAGGAGGAAGCCCAGAAAGCTCATTGCAAAGCTTTGTCCATGTCTATGAATAACAGTCAGACACTAGTAGGGATATTTGATTACAAACCTTAGGCACCCTGTAGCTTCAGTGCCTTTTACATATGTTATAGTGAATCTCCAAATTGTTGTGTGAATCAAATTTTTTTAAAAAGTCAAATTTTAATAGCTGCCCAACATCTTGTTAAAAATCCAAAACAACTCAAAATGATCAGCACCTCCCTAAATGCCTCCTATAATGCAATTTATATGGGGGCAATACAAAGAAAAAACACAATAAAAACACTGTTGTTGTTTTTGGATTGTATGCTTTGTGTAGTGGCTGCCTCCGCTTTGGCAGAACTTCCAAGTTTTAGAGATTGCAAAGAGGGACAGAAGAGGGACACATCAGGCCACGCCTAAAATGCACCCAAACACATCACATTACACCAAGACTAGCCTACAACGCCCAAAAAAAAAAACCCCCCCCTCAAACCCCACCCAAATTAAATAACACCGGAAAAAAAAAAAAACCCCCACCGCCCCACAACCACACCCAAACTTAAAAGGAAAATCCCCCCCCAAAAAAAGGTCCCCAAAACCCCCACAACCACACCCCGGCATAAAAGGGGGCCCCCCAAAAATACAACCTTAAAACACAAGGGCACACTACAACCAAAACCCAAAAATAGGGTCCCCCCCGGAAAACACACCCGGGCACACCTACAACCACCCCAAAATTAGACAAACCCCGGGCATTTGGGCAAACCCCAAAACACTTACAACCACACCCAAACATAGGACATCACACCAGGACACACCTACAACCACACCCAAACATAGGACATCACACCAGGACACACCTACAACCACACCCAAAAAAGGCTAAAAAAATAAAACCCCCCTCTCCCCCCCCACCCCCCCCCCCTAAAACCCCACCTTAAAAAACCCCAAAAAAGGAAAAAAAAAAACCCAAACAAGGCATCACCCAGGACCACAACCACACCAAAAATAGGCACACACCAGGAAAAAAAACCCCTAAAAACCAAAACCCAACCCCCCAAAAAGGACACACACCAGGACACACCACAACCACACCCAATAACATGACATCACACCAGGAAAACCCACAACCACACCAAACATAGGGCATCACACCCGGACACGCCAATAACCAGCCCACACATATATCCCAAATTTTTAGACACCCAAAAGGGGCACTTATGGGGTTTACTGTATAAAGATATTTTTTTTTAATGCATAACATAGCTTTAATAGGTTTTTTTTTTTAAATAACAAAAAAGATTTAAATATAGACTTTTTTAGGATCGGGATTGCTTTTATTTACATGTTAACTCCAACGCCGCTCACCGTCTTTTTGACGTCGGGATTCAGGCGTTCTCTGCAGCGGTTTTTGACGTCGCGCGACATCGGGGGTTCGCGGGCCCCCCGGGCCCCAGTAGCGCTAGGTACAGGGCTGACTACACAGCCCCGTTCCCACACAGTTCCTGCAAGCACCGGGGAGCGGGGGAAACCCTGCTCCCCATGCTTTAACCCTTTTTATTGCCGAGTTTGTCACCGCAGCGCAATCAAAGGGTTTTTCCCCCTGTCGGGTGATCGGAACACCGGTGACCCGCAGAGCCTGGGAAGGCTGCACTGTCACCCGGGGACCTAATAGCCCAGGGGACGGTAACAAGCCAGTGACAGGGAAAGAGGGCGCCGCCCCATCACTGCCTGTTCAGACGACACAGATTATAAAGTTTGCTATATGAAATCTAAACATTCAATGAAAAAAAAAAAAAAAAAAAACACAGTTATCCCTTCATGGGATTTTTAAAAAAAAGCATGTAAAAAATAAATAAATAAAAAAATGTAATAAAATGGTGTAAATTTAAAAAAAAAAAAAAAAATGGAAATTTTTTTTTTTTTTTTAAATTCTGCAATTATTTATCATTGAATTTAAACTATTCCCCCGCAAAGTACAACTTGTCTCAAATAAAACTAGGCCTCATACAGCTGCGTCATTGAAAAAATAAAAAAGTTACAACTGTTGAAACGCCAGGAGTTACAGTTAGGAAGCAATCAGATGCATTTTAAAGTAAGACAGTCAGTTGACACAAATCTGTTTCCCAAAATGAAGAAGACGGCTAAGAGGGACAGGGGGCCCTAAGAACAAGCTCCACTGATGGGCCCCAGGCACCCCAGTCCAACACTGGCTGGGACCCCCATATCCTGAAAAGTATAGAGGACTAGAAAGACATCAAGAGAGTGCCTCAACTTGAGTTGATCCTCAACTGAACTGAGGCTACCAAGCCGTTGGTGGATGGGCTCTCACAGTTTTGACCAAAAATGTGCGTTTAAAACCTTAGATTTTCTTTTTTTGTCAAATAGCAGACACGCCTTGTGAAATAATTCATGTATTCAGTTTGTCAGCGCTTGCAGAGTGCTGTTGTTAGATTTTCTTGTGATTGATCTTGTTAAAGATATTAGGATCAAAAAGTGTATCTTTTGGTTCTCCTGCAACTTGTTGGCAATACACATTAAAGAAATGTCGACTGAACCTGCTGAATTTAGCTGGACTGGCCAACCCTCTAATGTATATGGGGCTGTCGCACCTTTTCCCCAAATGACAGATGTTCAGGCATGTTGGCTTATATGTTCAATCCTTTTCTACTCAGTTAAGAAAAACCGCCAACAGCAGAGCATGGCAGCGGCTTATTCACTCCTCCCTGTTGACAATTCATGCATGCTTGGTTAAGGAAACAGCTGTCGTCTGAACTAATTAGTTGATGTTGTGTTGGACAGTTGTGTTTAGTTGGGGTTTGGATTTCTGTCAAGTCAAATTCAACCTGATTTTCAGCGATTCGACTTGGGTTGATACAATTTTAGAACATTTTTGAGAAAAATTGGACAAAAAAAAAAATCAACCCTAACCTTAACTAAAACCTAATCTTAGAGAACATTTGCATAACATCTGGGCAACATCTGGAGACCTTAGAATCGGGGAGATAGAGGGACCCTAGAATTAGGATTAGGGTTAGTCCAACCCTAACTTTAACCCTACGATTAGGGTTAGGCTTAGAGTTACCCAAGATGTGGCCCATTTGTGCACCAGGTGTGCCTCACATGTGTGCTAGTATTTCTATGCAATTTGGAGGCATTTTTTCTGCTGCAGATGCTTTCTAGAAACATATATAATTTGTTTTCCCATAGATTTTAATTGGATTCAAGTGATGTCCAGACCCTGAATATTGTGACTTCAGCCAAACTATTCTCGAACCAAACACAAAGCTATTGGAGTGTTCCTGACCTTGTTTTCCTCTCACAGCTGGAACCAGAAATTAGGTAGATTGCATAAACTAATTTTAGAAGCTATGGCATTTCTTTGTGTCACAGATTCACACAGGATTTATAGGTGTGCATAGGCTCTGCTTCAAGTACTCTCCTCCCTTTGAATTTGTGTAATTTTAGCCAGGCTAAGGTTGTAAGGAGTTTTTTTAAAAAATACATAAAAAAAAAAAGCGATAAAGGGTGATAACCAGATTGCTGTTTAAAGGGGTATTCTGAATAACACACCCAGAATGCAGTCAGAGAGGATAATCCAGAACATATGAGTAGACTACTATTACAGAGAATGCTTCAGAAAACACAGCCAGACTGCTGTTATATGGGGGGACTCCAGACGATATACCCAGACTGGTATGTTAGGGGATTCTTCAGATTCTAGATTATGCATAGCCAGATTGCTTCTGTGGTGGGAGATCCAAAATATATGACCAGACTGCTTTTCCAGGCAGCAACCCAAACTAAACGGGCAGATTGTTACTAAAATGGGAATGACAGAGTACACCTCTAGGCTGCAGTTATAGAGGATGCACCAGACTGAAAAGCCAGATTGTTATAATCGGAGGAATTCCAGACTTAAAGGGCGTTACCAGACTGCTGTTTATCAGGAGATAGTTTGAATAACACATCCCGAATGCTGTTATATAGGGCTCCTGACTGCACCACCAGACTGCTGTAATAGGGGGTTCCAGACTACACATCCAGACTGCTGTTATAGGGGGCTCCAGACTACACATCCAGACTGCTGTTATAGGGGGAGGCCAGACTACACAGCTGGACTGGTGTTATAGGGGGTTCCAGACTACACATCCAGACTGCGGTTATAGGAGGAGGTCCAGACTACACAGCCAGACTGTTGTTATAGGGCAGGTCCAGACTACACAGCCAGACTGCTGTTATAGGGGGTTCCAGACTACATACCCAGACTGCTGTTATAGGGGTTCCAGACTACACAGCCAGACTGCTGTTATAGGGGGCTCTAGACTACACATCCAGACTGCTGTTATAGGGGGCTCCAAACTACCCATTCTGACTGCTGTAATAGGAGGCTCCAGACTACCCATCCTGACTGCTGTAATAGGAAGCTCCAGACTGCCCATCCTGACTGTTGTAATAGGAGGCTCCAGACTACACAGCCAGACTGCTGTTATAGGGGGAGGTCCAGACTACACAGCCGGACTGGTGTTATAGGGAGTCCCAGAATACACAGCCAGACTGTTGTTATAGGGCAGGTCCAGACTACACAGCCAGACTGCAGTTATAGGTGGATGTCCAGACTACACAGCCAGACTGGTGTTATAAGAGGTTCCAGACTACACATCCAGACTGCAGTTATAGGGGGCTCCAGACTACACATCCAGACTACTGTTATAGGAGGAGGTCCAGACTACACAGCCAGACAGCTGTTATAGGAGGCTCCCGACAACATACACCAATCTATTTAAAGGGGGCTCCAGATTACATGCCCGACTGCTGTTTTAGGAGGCCCAGACTCCACCAACTGTGTTTTAAAAAAGGGAAAGGGGCAGACTTACTTCAAACTT
>JAODAL010043992.1:0-33308 GCA_025379985.1 Phyllomedusa bahiana
TATGGGAAGGCAAGGAAAGTGGCATATACAAGGACAGAGGCGCCCCATGATAATGAAAAACAAACATTAGTTCCCATTTGAGTTGGTTAACCCCATTTACCCTTACTTTGGGCCCAATTGTCCCCCTACACCTTTCCTTTTTCGGAGAGAGTTCTTTTTTTTATTATTATTTTATTATTTTATGTTTTTTTTGGGGCCCCCTTGATTCGGGCGGTAATTTCAGGCGGGTACATAAAAAACTTGGGTCAAAACAATTCAAAGTGCATAAGTGCTAACAAGGGTACGGGAAAAAGGGTCCCTGCCCGCGGGGGGCTTAAAAATTAAAGGGAGGGGTTTTGAAAGGACAGGGGTGAGGGGCAGATGTTTGTGGGGGGGGGGGGGGAAGGGTTTAAATTTTGGGTTTTAGGCAAACCTGGGGTTGGTTTTCGGTTTTTTTGAACCCGGTGGAGAGGGGGAGAGTCTGAGGTGTTGGGGCAGGGAGTTCCAAAGTGTGGGGGAAGCCAAGGAGAAGTTTTGGAGATTTTTTTGGGGGAGGTGATAAGGGGAGAGAGGAAAAGGCCCTGTGAGGGGGGGAGGTTGGTGAGGGGGGTTTTTTTTAGAGTTTAAAGGGCGAGAATATGAAGGGGAGAGGTTATGGGAGCTTGTGGTCAAGTTGCTGTTTGAATGGATGGCGGGGGCAATGGGTGAGTGAAGGGATCGGCAGAGGGGGAGGCGGGGGGAAAGTAGCGGGAGAGAGGTAAAAACGACGGGCGTTTTATTAATTGCAGTGTCATAGAGAAAAAAAAGCCCTAGTTGGATTTACACTGCCACAAGTAAAAAGGACAGTGGCTCAATGGTTAATACTGTTATTCTTGCAGAGTTTGGGTCTTGGGTTAAAAGCCCACCAAGGACAACATCTGCAAGGAGTTTGTATGTTCTCCACGTGTTTGCATGAATTTTCTCTGGCTATTCTGGTTTCCTTCACACTCCAAAAACATACTGAAAGGGTCATTTGAAATTATTTTGATCAAAAATGTGAAAAATGTCAATTGATATCGAATATATTGTTGCTATAAAAAAATCAATAGTAGCCTAAACCCCTTTTCCCCTAAATTTATGGGTCAGGGCATTTTTTTAGCTGCCTCTATAGGGGTTATCCATTATCTGGTCTTGTAGTAGATAGATCTTATTGTGTCACCACCCTAGCTAGCAGTCAATTAAACATACCTTTCAAATGATGTGAGAATCACCATTCTATAAAAACAGCACTATCTGGCTAGGGATCTGTCCTTTATATATTATTACATATCCATTCTCAATGTATTTTTTTTTTAATGTTCTGTTGTGCAATGTAATTCATAACCAGAATCCTTCTTCCATTGTATTCTAGAAGCAAAGTTTTTCAAAGGTGTTCATTTTCATTCAATAGCTCTCAGTCAAATGCTTGTTTGGCCAACAGTTACTCCTCCCCATTTCATGTGTTTTTGATTGGGAACAGAAGAGAAAGCTTCCGCCAGTCACATGCAAAAAAAAATAAAATGGTTAATTCAATGTGTCCGATTTTTACTTCCTGACATCCCCAAACAAAGGGGGTTTACAAAGCCTCCATACACATTACATCTAACCCATTATATATATTTATATATATATATATATATTATATATATATATATATATATATATATATATATATTTATTATATTTATATATATATTTTTTATTGTGGTAATATATTATATATATATATATATATATCAGCTTACTCCGTAGCGCACATGTCAAAAATTGCTCTCTCCACATTAAAAATTAAAACAAAATGTTAAAAACAGGGGGGCCAGCACCAAAGCCCCAAAATTGTTTGTTTGTGGAGGTTTGTAAAAACATTTTAAATTAAAGGAAAATACAGATGTGAAAATAGGAACAACAATGGTGGACCAATGGTGGTGCCAATCCACTTTTTTGGAATCAACACTGGGGGGATTGAGCGATTATAACGACAAATTTGAAATCGGCACGGTTTTAAGGTTTGATGGGAAAAATTTCCGTCAGCGATATTTTGGGGCGGAAAAATTGGCATAAATTATTACATCGCTCCATTTTCGGCCTTCCTGTCTTTTGGGGCCCAAAAAAAATCAGGTTAAGGGAAAGGGGGTGAGTGGGTGTGGACGTCATGATGGGATTTTATGGTTGTCATTGGCTGGAAATTCACAGACCGTTTTGCATAGAACAGGTTTCCTTTTCATCATCAGGTTTCAGTGTCTTCAAGAGCAGGGCTTGTGCTAGTTTTCTTCAATACAGCCAGGTCAGAGACACAGTTCTCTTTATTCAACAGACAACTATGCTTTTTTGTGGAAAATTTTTTAAAAAAGGGGATTAGATCTTTTAATTTGTTTTAAAAAAAGGAGCTTTTAAAGAAGAACCCAGCTTGTAATTGGGGAGATGGGGGGGGGGGGGGGGGTTTGGGTGGGGCGGGCAAAACAGAAAGACAGGGAGGCAGGTTTTAAAAGGAGAGGTATATTTTGCAGCCCGACTCTGCTTTTTAAACCTGCATTGAAAGGCTTTTTTTTACCCGTTTTTGGCCAGCACAGCTCGACCTGGGTGAAATAGTACCTTTTTTTTTTTGCAGCCCAGTTTTTTTCAAAAACCCACCTTTTTACTTACTTAGGTACAGAAAATTTTTAGTAACTGCTGTTGTATTTCATTGGTGCAAAAAAACCCCCCTTTTATTATCGTAAACTTTTAAATAGGTGTTTTTCATTTGGGGAAAACCCATTTTTTTCAAAGACCCCACTTGTACTTTATTAGTTACAGAAATTTGCGTAATTGCAGGAGTATTTCATAGGGGCAAAAACCCCCCTTTTATTATTGGGACATTTTAAATAGGTGTTTTTCACTTTGGGTAGCCCATTTTTGTTTCGAAGACCCCCCTTTTTACTTGTATTGGATACAAAAAATTTTTTAGTAATTGCAGGGTTTTCATAGGTGCAAAACCAAACCTTTTTTTTCCGTTAAATTTTAAATAGGGTTTTTTTAAATTTGGTGCAGCCATTTTTGTTCAAAAACCCACCTTTTACTTATTTAGGAACAGGGAAAATTTTCAGTAAAATTTAGGGGCTTTTTTATAGGGCAAAACCCCCCTTTTTTTATTGTATAACTTTTAAATAGTGTATTTCCTTTGGTTCGCCCCAGTTTTTTTTTTTTTAAAAGCCCCTTTTACTTAATTTGGGGCAGCAATTTTTTAGTTACTGTTGGTGTATTTATTGGTGAAAAAACAGTTTGTTATCTGTATATGTTTAAATAGCTGTATTGCACGTGGTGCGTCCTGTTTTTTTCAAAATAGCCCCGTTGTACGAAATTTGATAGAAAAAATTTTAGTAAAAAACGCTTTCTCAGTAACTTTTTGTGTACTTTGAATATTTGTTTTGTGTCGGTGAATTAGTTTGGCGCAGATAGGAAAAATTGTATGATGTTTGTTTAAACAATTCAATTTATCCTACTGGGGTGGTAAATCCCCGGGAGTGAAGGAAGAAAATGTTTATTTTTTCTTACGGTTCTTCCCCCAGCCGCTTTCCGGTAGTCTAGAAAAATTCAGTTTCTAATCCTGTTGGCTGTAGGAAATTAGGGGAATTTAAGAATAGCTTGATTTGCCGTTTTAAAAACAGTCTGCAAAAACTTTTCCATACCCTCTTAAAATTTTTTTCTTTTGAATGGGGCGAAAAGCAGGTGATAAGCGAGCAAAGGGGTGTAGGGGCATGGAGGAGAGGTAAAGAGAAGGTGCTCCTTCCAGTGTGGCGACAAAAACAAAAGCCCGGGATTGTCGGTTGCGTACCATCAGGCCTGTTACCGCTGGGGCGGGGCCCCGGAATCCAGGTTTTAAAGAAACAGCGTGCCAATCTGTTCTTCATGGTTAATGCAAAATGCATCCAGTGTTTACCTCCCTTTTCTCCCAGACCACAAATGCGTATATCTGGGCAGTGGGACATGCAGGTTTTGGGGCTCTTTTTGTGTCCAAGACAGGGTTGTCAAGTCCGTTTCAACTAAAATGGTGGTTGAAAGACTCCTTTTTTTCCCTTGGGGGACTTTTTAATTTTGTGGGGTCAGAAAAGGTTTAAGGGTCATGCTGCATTCCAGGACAGGGATAATAAAGTTCCCGTTCAAAAAAAATTATGGTTCAAAAAAATACTGCCCTTTCCCGGGACTTTTTAATTTGTGGGTTTTTTGAGGGTTTTAAGGGGCATGCTGTGGTTTCAAGACAGGGTTGTGAATAGTCTGTGAGTTTTTTTTTTTGTGACTCTTGTTGGGCCTTTAAATTTCTTGCCCAGGGTGTTTTTACGCATTATTTTTTCTGTTGTTTGGGTGTTAATTTTAGCTTCTCCCGTTTGGGTTTTTTAAGAATGGGAAAGGTTTTTGTTCCCCTCCCCTTTGACCCTTTTAAAGGTCGTCCCGGGGATTATTTTATCGGATTCCCGGGGATGATAATTTACGATATTTGACTATCGGGTCCCAGACATAGTTTACGCAATGTCATCCTACTCAACACCATGACCATCTGAAAGCTTTTTGAGTGCATTAAAGAAAAGTCAGGCATGATTCAACTAAAAAAAACCAATCTTTTTCCCTTTAAAAAAAGTCACAAAGTTTTTTGCACAAGCTTCATGTATAAAATTTGTGACTTGTGTTTATCCTGCTTTTCCCATGTTTATAAAACTGGGTGGGGCTTAGTAACAGAAGACGTGGTTTCTGACATACTTACCATAATTTATGCTCGAAAAAGGTATTGCAGAACCTACGCCAGCACAAAGCCATCATAAGAACCTATTCCGTTTTGTTTATAGCTAAGCAAGCAAAATTTAAAGCTTATTCTACACTTCTATGATTCTCAAGTGTCTCAAAATATTTGAGCCTATAAATTCCTTTATTAATGTCGTCATTTGGTGGAAGACATATATGATGAAACTAAGACATGTAAGGAACTTGGCGGACCGAAGTGCATTTTTATATCTATTTTTCAGTGTCAAATGCGCTTGAATATATGAAAGTGGTTTTTGTGCACTCATAAATGGTGCCTAAAGTTCGTTGCGCCTCCCCTGTGTGTTTGGCGCATTATTGAACTTAGATGCATTAGTAATGCACCTAACATATATAAAGGCTACAGATAGGCTAAAGAGAAATCACTAGAATAGCATGTCAGTGAAAAGAATATGGGATGATCTTGATGGTGGACCTGTGGTGTGTTGGCTTTTGCTGTATGTAGAATAAAGGGTGAGAGCAGCAAAAATAAATTTCTAATTTAATGTAGTAAAAATTAAGAATTGAAATATCTGAACAACAAATAAGGGGTTTTTTTAAATGTAAAACTAGTTTTTAGATTCTTTTTAATTTTTAAAATTACATTTTTTTGGAGATTTTTTTTATATTTTTGGGGATACTGTTGGGTGGATGGGGGGAAACCCGTTCTAACGAAGTGGGAATTCTTTTTAGAATTTCAGGAAAACTTGGGTGGGAAAACGAGTCAAAACTTTGGGGTACTTGGGTGATCAAAGTGTGCTTTTCTTTGATAAAATGGCTGCGACCCAACATGGGTTACATGGGGCAAAGCACTCGGGGGGAAAAAGGGCATACCCCTGCATGACTTGTGAGGGGATAAAAGCCAATCAGGGGAAACCGGGGGGGATTCTTGGACTTTTAAACCCCCACTTTATAAGCCCGAGCGCGCGTGGGAGCTCACATTTCCTCTCACTGTCTAAAGGGGAAAGGGTGTGCTGGGGGGGTGATAGCGTTTTCTGAAGAAATGTTTTTTTTAACAAGCGATTTTTGTGGGGTGTCTCACCCTTGCTCGGGAGACTGTTCTTGAATTTTCTATTTTAAATTTTTTGGGGGTATTGGTTTCTGAAATCCAGTGTGCGTCCACTGCGGGCTGAAATTTTAATTCAATACCCCAAGGGGGGTTTTTAAGCCAGTTCCTGTTGTATTCATTTAAAAAAACCCGGGGTTTTTACAATCCCAAAATCCCATTTCATTTTTGGTGCTAAATTCTATTGGGCAAATTTTTCATCCGGGGGTTTAAATTTAAAAGCGTTGTTTTGCTGCTGTGCTGACAAAAATAAAAGTTTTTTTCCCAACCCCCAAAATATATTTTTTTTTTTTTGGGGTAGCCTAATTACAAGCAAAGGTTAATTAAAAATTTTTATTCTTGTTGTGTGGCGTAGAAAATAGCCATTGAAACACCTACAAAGTATAGTTTGGGGTTTGGCTCAATTCTATTGCGCAATTTACTTCCGGGGTTTAAATTAAGCGTTGTTTTGCTGGTGTGCTGACAAAAATAAACCGTCTTTTTCAACCCCAAAAAATTTTTATATATTTTTTTTGGTAGCCTAATTAAAAAAAGCAAAGGAAATTTTACAATTTTATCTCTTGTTGTGTGGCTTTAAAAAATACCCCATTGAAACACGTTTACAAAGCAAAAGTTTGTGGGGCTAAATTTCCCTATTGCGAAATTTTTACATCCGGGGGGTTAAATTTAAGCTTTTTGTTTTGCTGGTGTGCGGGACAAAAATAAACCGTTTTTTTTCAACCCCAAAAATAAATATTTTTTTTGGTGGGCCTAATTCCCCAAGAAAAAAGGTTTAAAATTACAATTTTATCTCTTTTTTGGGGGTTGCGTAAAAAAAATAGCCATTGAAATACGCTCAAAGTACTTTTTTGTGGGGGTCAATTTTCTTTTGCGCAATTTACACCCAAGGGGTTTAAATTTAAAGCGTTTTTTTTGGTTGGTTTTGCTGACAAAAATTTAAACCGTTTTTTTCAACGCCAAATATATTTTTTTTTTTTTTGGTACCCTTTTTTTCCCAAAAAGAAAAGGGGTTAATTAAAATTTTATCTCTTGTTGTGTTGCGTAGAAAAAAAGGGCCATTGTAATTACGCTACAAAGCTACTGTTTGTGGGGGGCTCAATTCTATTACGCAATTTACAACCGGGGGTTTAAATTTAAGCGTTTGTTTTGCTGGTGGGGTGAAAAAAATAAACCGTCTTTTTAAAACCCCCAAAATTATTTATTTTTTTTTTGGGTTACCCCTAATTCAAAAGAAAAGGGTTTAAAATTTAAAATTTTATCTCTTGTTGTGTGGGTAAAAAATACCCCAATTGAAACCCACGCTACAAAGCTACTATTTTGTGGTGGCTCAATTTCTTTTTTGGGGCCAATTTACATCCAGGGGAATTAAGGTTTTTTTTTGGGGTTGGTGTGCTGACAAAAAAAAACCCGTTTTTTTAAAACGCCAAATTTAAAATTTTTTTTGGAAGCCAAATTTCACAAGAAAGGTTAATTCAATTTTATCTTTTTTGTGTGGCGTAAAAAAATTACACCTTTTGTAACCGTTTAAAAGCTATTTAGTTTTTTTGGGTGGTCAATTCTTTTGGGCGCAATTTACACCCGGGGGGAATTTTTAAAAAGCGTTTTTTTTTTGCTGCTGTGTGACAAAAATAAACCGTTTTTTTTAAACCCCGAAATATAAAACATTTTTTTGTAGCAAATTCACAAGCAAAAGGTTAAATTTAAAGTTTTTGTGCTTTTACATTTAGTAAAATCAAACAAGTGCTTGAAAAACGAACTTTCAAGAAAATTTTTTCCGGGCCCATTTTGGGAGCGCAATTTATATAAAGGGGTTTTCCCCCAAGCTTGTTACGGGTTCTTTTGGGAAAGTCAAAAACAGGGGTATATTTATATATACGGGTTAGCTTCATCAAACATTTGTCTGAAATTTTTAAAAACAAACAGTATGTCAGCAGAGAGGTGGCGGGCTCTGCAATGCGAGTGGCAGTGGCAAAAACATTTCTAAAATTTGGGGCCCAGGTGCGCAAAAGAAAGGGGGGACGTCCCCAGCAGGGGTCACTCGGTGAGGCCACAACTGCCCCCTGTTTTCTAGCGGGGGGTTTTTGTTTTGTTCAGAAACCCCAAAAGGGTTTTGATTGGTTGATTGGGGTAATCCTTTTCCTCCCAGATGACATCTGAAAACCCCAGCCAAGGGCCCGGGGGAAACCCTTAGCCCACAACACTTAGTTGGCGGGCCCCGGGAGGGGCGGGTCAGGGCCCCTAACCTGTCCTCGGGCCCGTCTGTCCCCCCATTTCCCCTAACCCAGGGATCTACTATTTTGGTTTCGGGGCCCCTCGGCCACTATATAGCGAGGTTTGAACAATTTGGGGGGAGGGCGGGCAGCAGCTACTTGGCAGCAAAGAAAGGGGGGCCAATACCCCCAGCTTCTTGCGTAGGGGGCAAAGTATAGATGGGAGGGGGGCATGGGGGTATGTGGTGAGAGGTCACCCTGGGGGCTTCCCAAGGCCCGGTGTTGAGGACTTTAGTGACGTTTTGAAACCAAATAGATGATGATGAAACCCGCCCAAAATTTTGGGACCCGGGGTTTGAAGCAAGGGCTTCATAACGTCAGGGGGAAAGGGGGCGTCGTTTGCCCCGTCGGGCCCAGGGGGCCCCACCCGGGAAAAAGGGGGGGGGTTTTGTGTGGCCGTGAGTCAGCAGGGATAGCAGCATTTGGGGGAGGTGGGGGAGCCAAGCGGCCCCCGGGGTAAAAAAACCCGTTCCCGGCGGTCCAAGACTTTGCGGCACGGGGGCCCTCAGGGGGAGGGGCAGCGGCGGCAGTTTTCATCGTGCGGAGGCGTTTGGCGGAAATTTTTCAGCTACTCGGGGGGGTTGTGGCAGTTTTTTTGCTAAGACCCGGGGGAGCGAATATGGGTATATGAGAATCTGTGGGCAGAAAGTAAAGCGGGGGCCGGGGGGAGCTAAAACTTTGGGGAAAACGGCCCTGCGCCCAACAATGCGGGTTTTTAAAACCCCGGGGGGCCTGGGAAAAAAACGTGGCCCCAGTGTGGGGGGCCCATCCTGCCGCTGCAGCAAGCAGAAAGGGGGCCCAGTGGAACGTATGAAATTTCAGCCGGTAAAGGGGCCCCACCCCCTTTTGCAGAAGGCCCCTGTTTCTCTTTGAAAATCCTCTCCCGGTCCAGATGCCCCTTGGCCCCTCGCAAATCATGGGCCAGCGTCGTTAGAGAGGCGTTTTGTAAAGAGAAAAAGTATGCGTCCCAAACCATCCAAAGGGTTTGGCAGCAGCGGGACCTTTGCTCCTGCCCAAGTTTTTGGTACTGCAGTCCCTCCCTTTCCCAAATGGTGGACCCCGCACCATTCAGAAAAATAATGGCTTTTTTTGCCGAGCCGAGATGGAGGGGGTTTCCCAAAGGGCCGAAATTTCTTTTCCAAAAAGGCGGGGTACCAGCTTTTCAAAATATGTTTGAAAAAGAAAGTGGGTCAGTCCTTGAGTTATCGGTTTTTTCCAAGGTACACCCGGGCCCGCCGCGGAGTTTGGAGCTGTAAAAATACGGTCGGGCCAGTACTGTCCCTTTTCGGGCCCCCCTGGGTGAATGTGCTTCCTGCCCAGGACCCAACAACTTGGAAAGGAGACGCCGCCCTTTTTTCCTCCACGTTGTCAAATGCTGTCCCGCGCCAATGTCCGGCCCCCCTCCTCTTTCCCCCACCCCACCATTCAGCCCCAAAGTACTGTCCCCTCATACCACATGTGTAGGGCACAGCGGGGGGTCAAGCAGTTTTCACCTAGCTTGGGCCCCCGGCGAACGAAAAAATCACACAGGGGGGGGAAAGCTCCGCCCTCATGCAGCAAGAAAAACCCATGTGGGCTTTCTCCGCGCCAACTGCAAAACGGAACCATGGTGAAAAAGGGCAATTGGGGAAAGGAAAAATGGTGTTTCCCCGCTGCAGGGAAAGGGGTGGTCCATTTCGGGGCCCCGCATGGGGCCGTGTTTTAATCGGGTTTTTAAAAAGGTTCCGAAGTCTTCCCCGATCTTTGAACATTTTGGAAAAAAAGGCCCGGAAAAAATGTGATGCACTTTATCCTTTTGTAAAAAAAGCCAGGGAAACCCTCCTCGGGGTTGCAGCGGCAGAACGGCCTCCCCCCAAAACGCTCTGATATGCGATGTTTCCACCCGCTGGGGAAATTAGCCCCGCACATTTTTGGACCCACTGTATGAAAAAGAGAAAAGGGCCCTTTAAAAGAAATTTTTTTATGATTCCCCGGCAAAACGAATACTCCCCTGTGTAACTTTTTATGTCCCGCCTTTTGGGAGCTCATGCGTGGGGCACCCGCCGTTTGTTGGGGGGCCCCTTCGAAAAGGGGGCCCAAGTTTTTTTGTCAGTCGCCCGGACTACGGGATGAAAATTAAAAACAAATTTCCCCTGCCCTTTAGGGCCCGGAACAAAATGCTAAAAACTGTCTGGGCAGGGGGCTGGGGGGATGTGGGGAAATACATTCGGGGGCCACATGAGTCCGGGGGGGGCTGAAAAGGGGGGAGGGAGGAGGAGGGAAAGGGCCTTGGAGCAGAAGCATTGTCTGGGTGAAATGAGTGGATTTTCTACCCCGGTGACAAAAAGAGGAGGAGCGGGGCAGCTGGAGGGGGGTGGGTGGAGATGAAGGGGAAAACGAGGCAAAATGACTCCCAAGCACCGTTTGGGATTTTTACAGTTTGGAAAAAGGGGGGGCAGGGAGCACCTCGGAAATCATTGTGAAAATGCCCGCAAACATGGGTTATTTTTTCCGGTAGTGGGCAGCCGATTTGTCAAACATCGGGGAGAGGGATGATTCTGGCTCTCCACCCTATTTGGGCCCCCGCTACCGGTCCAAAATGGGAGCCTTTTTCCCCAAACTATTGGAGGGGAAAAACAAACTTTAAAAAACTATTTTGGGGAAATTTCCCCCTAATCAGTTGGCCGCTGCCTATGTGCGGCATGTCCCCTCTGACAGGTCTGGGCCGGGGGGGGTTTCCCCAGCGCTCACGACTACTGGGCCCCGGCTGTTGGGGGGGGAAAGGTGGGGGGGGTTGGAGCAGTAACCCGTCCCCTCAGCAGTAAAAAATAAGTCTTTGGGGTCCCCTAATGAGCAGCTTCCTTCACCCGCCCCCCAGTGGGAGGGCAGTCACCAGCAGCAGCAGCAGCGGACATGGAGAAATTCCCCGAACCAAAAGGGGGGCGGCCCACTTGGGGGCAGCCCCCTGGGCCAACCCCGTTTGAAAATCCGCTGGAATAATGGGCGCCAAAAATGGTTTTTGGGCCGCAACTTGCCGAGTTTGCAGTGGGGAAAAAAGCTGTCCTGCCCGGCCGTAGTTTGGCAAACAGAGCGGGTGTTCGTGCGGCGGGGGCCAAACGTTTTCCCCCAAAAAGGGGAAAACCCCCTTGTCCCCGGGGAAAAGTTGAACGACCCGACTTTGTCAAGATGGGAAACAGGCGTGGAACGGCCAGGTTTCCCCACACCAATGCCTTTGGCGTCCGTCTGGGTTCCAAAAATACATGCCTCAGCCCTATTCTGATGCCGCCACCCGGGCCCGATGCCCACATCCGCTGATAGTTTCTCCATTGCCTACCACCGTCTTTTCCAGGGAATGGGATTGCACCCCCCCTTTAACATTCTGTAAATTTTGCCACTCTAAAGTGTCTGTGCTGCTGCTGTTGCTGTTGCCGTGAACCGGAAACCCCACTGTGTAAATTTGGACAAACCCGCGGCCCGGTCTGTTTTTTCCCCTCCAGAATGTCAAATTTTTGCCCCACTCTCTGACCTATTTCTGTTTGCTTTTGTTTCACCCCCTCTCTTCAAATTTTGGGGCCCCGCCTTTACCTCATTTCCCGCTGCCGCCCGGGACCTCCGCTCTCAGTCATTGTTTCCGCTCTGTGGGCCCAATACTTTTTTGCCCCCCTGCAAAAATTTTAATTTTGCCCCCTCTTGACCTCATTTGCCTGCTGTGGGCTACTGTCGTGCCTCCCACTGTGTCAAATTTTGCCACTGTCTGACCTTTATGCTTTCTGCCGTGGCTGCTGCCGTGCCTTTCCAAAACTTTTGGCCTTTCTCCTGTTTTTGCCACCTCCAGGGAAATTTTTTCATTGTGCCCCGGGCTGGGCCTCATGTGCTGATGTGGCTGCTGCCGTGCCCCCCCACAATGTGTCTTTGTGCCCCCCCTGCGGCCTGGTTTTGGGTTTTGCAAAACCCCGAAAGTCTTTGTTTCCCCTCTCTATCATGCTGTTGCTCCCGTCATTTACCTCCCCTTCTGTTTATTGTGCCCCTTTCCTGACCCCATGCTGCTGCCCCCATAAATGTTTTCAGTCATTTGGGGCCGCTCTGTGGCCAATATTTTTTGCCCCCCTGGAATGTCATTTTGCCATTTTTGACCTATGCCTTTTTGCTTTTGCCCCCTGGGGTGCCCTCCAAAACCCGTGTCATTTTGCCCACTGTTGCCTCATGCTGGTGCCGTGGTGCTGCGTTTCCCTTTCCCCAAATGTGGGCCCACCCTGTTTTTTGGGCCAAAACCCCCAGAAATTTTTAAATTGTTGGCCCCCTTGCCCCATGCTGCTGAAAGTGGTGCTTTCCGTTTTCCCTCCACACTTGTCATTGTTTCCCCTGTCTGACCCCTTTTGCTTCTGCTGTTGTCCTGCCCCTGCCCCCCCCACCCGTTTTCATTGTACCACCCCCTTTGGCCCCAAATCCCTTTTTTTTCCCCGCTCCGAATTTTTCATTGTGGCCCCTGCCCGACCTCTGTGCTTTTCCCCCCGTGACCTCCCCACTGTGGGCAATTGTGCCAAATCTGCGGCCCGGTTTTCTGTTTTTCCACTTCCAGAATTTTCATTGTGCCACTGTTGCCCCATGTGCTGTGGCTGGGCCCCCGTCACCCCCCACAATCTGTCACCCAATGTTTTCCAACCCGAGCTCTCAGTTTGTTTTTTTTCCAGCTTTTGCTGCCTGACTTTAAACAGGTACTTTTCCCCCTTTAGTTTTTTGGGGGCCCGTTTTGCCCTCTTAATTTCCCCCGGGATTTTATAGTGGGGAAACGATTTTAAGGGGCGGGGGGGGGCCCGTTTTGGCGTGTTTTACTAAAACACAACATTGTATGAAGACCAAAAAAGCTCCCCCCTGCATATTTTAAACATGGCACCCAAAGTTCTACAGCACCCTGCGGCTCTGGGCAGCCTGGGAAAAAGCTGTTTTTTAACTTTATTCGTGCCCAAAATTTTTTCGGGACCCCAAAAAGAATTTTGTCCCGGAAAAATTTTGGCGAAGGTGACCCGAACCCAAATTTTTTAGAAATTTTGCCCTCTCTAGTTTCTGTTTTTTTTATATTATAAAATTTTTTTTAAAAAAATTTAAAAAATTTTTTTTTATATAGCTTGAAAATTTTGAAAAAGTTTTAAAAGCCCCTTCATGTTAGGCGCATTAAAAAGTGTGGGTCTTACGAACAAATTTTTCCCAACAAATTGTTTTTGGGGCTTTTTTTGTCTTCCCCAAAATGAGAATAAATCAACATCATACATTATTATGTATAACTTCACTTTGGATTTGGGATGTGGAAAAAAAAAAAACTTGCCTTCATTTGAAAAACTAAACATTGTAAAATCTAAAAAAAACACTAATTTCTAGAAACATGAAAAAAATAAAAAAACAACTATACAAAAAATTTGCTCCGGAAAAAAAAATAAAATGAAAGGAATCCCAAAGTTTTGCATTGAAAATTTTTATTTTGGGGTGTTCTGTAAACTGATCAATTTTCCTGTAGCTTCACCACAGGAGATATGAAGCATTGCATGGTGTGCAGTGAAATTAATTGGCTGTTCATAGCATAAACATGTCAAGACATGTGCCGCATTCTATGTCCCAATCCATAGACATGCCTGTTCTGTGGCTCCCCGGCAGGTTACTCACCCCACCTACACTTACTGCCAACGTCTGTTCTCCTCCACTGCTCGCTGCTTGCCTGTGTGGTCGCATGTTCGCGGCTGTCCAATATGGGGCGTGTGTGCGCCACCTTCCTGATGTAAAAGGGCTACGTTTCCACACAACTTTTCGGAGCCAAGGGGGCTTTTTCCCCAGGTGCTTTATCAAGATACCTTTTCCCTTTCCCCTCCTTCCATTTTTGTTGATTTTCCCTGAACAAGTTTCTGTACATTCATGCTTTTGTGTTTTCCTATTTTTGAAACCTTGCTATGTTTATGGACTTTTTCTCTCCTCCGCCTCGCCTGATATATCGGCCTGTGACCCGGTTACGTCTCTGCCTGCCACCAGTTTTGATATATCCAGCTATGACCTGACAATGTCTCTGCCTGTTCCCTGTGTTCTTCATTGACACTTAAACTGCCCCGAAGAACCAGTCGGGGTAGCAACCTGGGGTCCCCCCGAAAAATAAACCCAGCCTTGTGTGCTGCTCTGGTGAATACCGGGGGGCTCCTTTGACTCCTCTACCTGGCCTGGTTTGTGTCATCACTAGTTTTTAGCTTTATTATCGAAAAGTTGAAATCGACAGTTTTTTATGTTGACAAAATTTTTAAAAATGCGATAATTTAGGTTAAAATCTGTGATCATCTATTAATATCACGCCATTTTTGCCCCCTTCCCCTGCATTTTGGCAGCCCAAATCAGCTTACAGAATAGAGCAGGGTGATGTATGTGCGACGTCATACTGGGTGGTATGGTTGCTTTGGGCTGGAAAAAACCATGACCTCGTTTTACTTTAAACACCCCCTTTCCTTTTTAATTCATGTAGTCAGGTTCATAGCAGTAGGAGTGCGCCTCCGTGTCCAAACAGCTCAAAAAAATTTTTCTATTTTTTCACAGAGAAACTCCGTTAGCTGTGATCCTTACAACTTAGTTAGGAAAAGATTGGAAGATTTTTGAGTTTGGGTAGAGAATTTTAAAGAGCAAAACCCTAAAAAGTCACAGGTGAATTAAAGGGTGCCAAAAAAACCCTTTTATTATCCGAAAAAATTACAGATACGTTTTTTTTAACTTTGGCGCATCGCTTTGTTCATTGGGGCACCTTCACTTAAATGTGAAAAACGCAATTTTGTAGTCCCACGTAATTGAAAGGTGCCAAAAATCCCTTTTTATTATCCGAATACATTTCAGATACGTTTTTTTTTACATTGGCGGGCCAGCTTTGTTGATAGATCTATTTGAATTTAAAATTTTTAAATACACAATTTTGTAGTCACCCAGGTAAATTTGATAGGTCCCAAAAAAAATCCCTTTATAATCCAAAATCATTAAATAGTTTATTTGCATTTTGCCCATCCAGATTTGTTGATAAACCAACCTTGCATTTTTAAATTTGAATCCAGAAATTGTGTAGTTACCAAGGTGAATTAAATAGGTCCAAAAAAAACCCTTTTAAAATTATCCGAATACATACAGATACTTTTGTTTTTTCACTTTGGCGCACTACACTTTGTTCTTTTGAGTACCTTCACTTAAATGAGAATAAGAAATTTTGTAGTCCCCCCAAAGGGGGAATTGAAAGGTGCCAAAAATACCTTTATTATCCGAATACATTTCAGATACATTTTTTTTTTCACTTTGGCGCAGGCCAGATTTGTTGATAATCACTTTCATTTAAATTTGAATACAGCAATTTTGTAGTCACCACAGGGAATTGAAGGTGCCAAAAAATACCTTTTATATCCAAATAATTACAGATACGGGTTTTTTCACTTGGCGCACTACAGCTTTTTTTCATTGGGGAAACCTTGCACTTAAAATGTGAATACAGCTTTTTGTAGTCCCCACGGGTAATTAAAGGGTCCCCAAAAAATACCTTTTATTACCGAATACATTTCGGGAATACGTTTTTTTTTTTACATTGGCGCGGGCCCAGTTTTTGTTGATAATCTATTTGCAGTTATTTTTGGGAATACAGCAATTTTGTAGTTCCCAAAGTGAATTGAATATCCAAAAATACCTTTTTTAAAATTTCCGTATACATTTCAGACAGGTGTTTTTTTCCTTTTGGTAAAGTAAAAGCTTGTTGATAAATCTACTTTGCAGTTAAATGAATCCAGAAAATTTTGTTTTTGAATTTGGGGATTGAAAAAGTTTTGTGATTGCCGTCTTTTAAAAGGGACTTTCCAAAACCTTTTTCCCATACCTCTAAAATTTTTTTTAAATTTTTTCAAAAAGGAGCGAAATTCAGGGGAAAAGCGACAAAGGGGGGGTAGGACATGGAGGTAGAAAGGTCCAGAGAAGGGCTCCTTCCAGGGCTGGCGACAAACAGGGAAGCCACATCGCATTGCAGGACCGTCAGGCCTTCCAATGGGCAGGGCCCTGTGAATTAGTAAAAGAACAGCGCGCAATCTGTCCTTCATGGTTAGTCAACCTGCATCCTGCAGCCTTTCCTCCTTCCCCCTCCCAGTCCGGCCACAAATGCGTCATCAGCATAAATCAAATCCGCCCAAACTAAACCCGCCCTAATGCAACCGTGCCCCACCATGGGAAAATCCATTTTCTGAAGACCTTTTTGATGACAAAATGCGGTTGTGGTCAGAACATGTTAAAAAGATCAAGGGCCCAAAGAGGATGTTTTTCTCTGCTCTGACGCCCAGTTATGATCCCAAAACAAGGAGGAGAAGGAACCCGGTCAATCGGCAAAAAAAATCCCCGGGTCGGCAACGCCTTGCAGTCCCTCTTCTTGTAGCCCGGGGCTCCGGAAGCAAAATGTAGGACACCAAGTCACCTTGTTGAGATGATGATGACGACTAGCGGATCCAACGGGTCTTTTCAGCAGAATTTTTGCGAGCACCATCAAGGGCGAGGAGGAGACATGGGGTAGGGGTCAACGGTTCCGCCTCAAAAAGGGAGAGGGCGGTCGCAAAAGCCGCTGATTGATTCCCCACCAGGGGTTCGCGAAAAACCCCCCCCGCTTATCGCCGAAAAAGGCCCCGGACCTTAACCGGGGCCCTTTCTTTGGCAAGCCTCTGATTCCCCAGCATGTATATGCCGCCTTTGCCTAAAAAATAATAGGGGGCAAGAACCTTAGGTGTTAACCCAACCCAGACAAAAACCACAGAGAATATCAATACCTTTGGCAAGAAAGGTATAAAAAATTTTAACTTTTAATGAAAATTACTGATAAACCCAAAACAATTCCCCAAAAATTTTCCCTCCCCTAAACTCCCTAATACGTGGCTTTTCAAAAAACCATCAACCGGGCCCACAAGCCCCCGGTCTCCACCTCTCTTATGTGAAAAGTCCTCATTTTTGGGGCGCTCCCCTAGTAACCAAAGGACGGAGTGTATCCACACGATTTTATAGTATATTCTTTCATGCATGCTGTTAGGGTTTCGTTTGGGAACCGTGTATTTTATTGTTTGTATAAAATTTGGGGTTACTTAAATGAGATTCCTTAAGTACGTTTCCACTTTGAAGATTTTTGTTCCTTGGAACCCACTTATCGGTGGGGGGGAAAGGCGTGGGGACGGGGATCGGATATATATCCTTGGTGTGGGTAAAGGATTTGTTAGGTGGCATTACACACTGTGTTGTATGCATAGGTGTAGTGTAAGTACTTCACAGGGCACTTATAGGGTTTCTAGAAGGTTCCGGGTGGGGTCGCCCCTTTTGTTGGGGCGGGTTCCCACGATTAGGCATTTATTGGGGAAAATTTTGGGGAATTTGTTATTTTTTTAATCAGTAAATTTTTCATTAAAAATTTTTAAATTTTATATCCCTTCTTGCCCAATGAAATGATTTTCCCCTCTGGGGTTTTTGTCTTAGATTTACATACGGGTAAATATATCGAAGGGCTTTCCCGCCGGATAATAATAAGTTATGTTGTTTTTTTTGGGGGTTAACCACCACCAAATGTCAGTCACATGCACGAATGCATGTTTTGAAATGGGCAACATTTGGCCAAAAAAAGGGCCAGACCGACCCCGGGGCCCCCAAACCCATTTTAAAACCCTCTGTTCTGCCCCCTCCCTCCTCCCGCCACCACCAACTCCTCAGCTGCCCATGCGCCCGATACCCCAGCACCACCGAAACCCCCCCTCCCCCCTTCTTTTCCGCCAGTTTACCCCTGCACCCGTACGGGCCCACTAGCAGCCAGCCTTCTGTTTTTCCAGGTTTGGGAGCAAAGAAACATTTTAACCCAAACCACCCCAAAAGCCAAAAGCCTGAATGTCGGCTTTGCCAGGCTTTTGCCTTGGAAAGTTCCCTTTCTTTCTGTGGACACAGGGGGTTTTTCCGCCACGTCAGGGCCCTTCCTGCCCCCAATACCAGAGCCGAGCACCCCTTTTTCTTTGCCAAAAAGCCGCCCTGCCCGGCCAGCCACTGTCATCAAAATTTTTAAGCACGTTGTCTGCATCGGGGGCCGGAAAATCCATCTCACCCCGAACATGGACTAGTAACAGGGGCCAAAGGGCCCGCTAATCCTGTGACAGCTCACCGGGTGATCTGGGTGGTTTGTCTCGGGGGGTGAGGGACTTCAGGGGGCCACGCCCCCAAAAAAAACCCGCAGGGATGGTGCAGGGTTCTTTCCCCCAAGGCCTCTGTGGGCATACGGCCCAGAGAAACCAGGCCTGTTGAAAATTAATCGTCTTGGAAAACCCCCACAACAGCGGAGCTGTGGACGGCCTCCCAACGAGACCGAGCGCGGGGCTGGGTTCCCAAAACCTTGTGCCAGGCAAGGTGGTGTGCGATAACGGGGGAAAAACTGCTGGGCCCCCCTTAAGATCGGCAGGGGGAGCACATCCCCTTTCCTGGGACAGTCCCTAACCTTGGCCCAAAATTTCAAAAAAGCCCCCCGGGTCCCGGACTGCCTTCTGAGGAAGGCTCGAAGTCTAAGATCGCACTTCCGCCGTTCGCCCCCTGCTTCGTCCCGCCTGGCTGCGTTGCGTGTCAGCTCGGCCCCCCCTCAACCCTTCATTGTTGACCGGGGGCAACACGTGGGGAAATTTCCCCCCCCCGCTCCAGCGTTGGGCAGCAGCGTAATGCCCCTTATGCAGTACAAAATGACCATGGGCCCCACAAAAAAGGGGTTGGGACCTCGGGTTTTTTTGAGCCCCCAGATGGGGGGCAGGTGAAAGAGTCTGCACCCTCCTTTCCAGTTTTGAAGAACCAAACCCAAAATGCAGGCGGACAATGCCCTTGTCAGCAGAGCTTTTTGGTGACTTTGTTCTGGAACGGGTCTTGGACACTCTGAAAAAAACAGGTCCCCAGCGACGGAGGAGGGGACGGGACACAGATGGGACACGGGGCCTTTCTTCCCCCTCAAAACCACAAGGCCCGACAGTTAAAAAATTTCATTGGGGCTTCATTGGGAGTGGTTCAGGGGCCAGGAGTGCAAGGTGGCGCACGCTCTCAGGGTGATCATCTCAGGGAAGTCAGGGCTGTGTTGAAGGAGCCCGAGGAAGGGGGGGAGGAGGATTCCCAACACCGACGTTACCGGGCGCCCTGCCTGGAAAGAGGTTGGCGCAATTGAGGCGGAGGGGAAGATGACAAGATCACTTGCTAGTGCCCCTCAAAACAGGCTTTGGGGAAATCAAGGCTCCATTCCACTATTGCTTTGGGTGCCCCTTTCCTCCAACATGATCCCCGCATTAAGGCCATCAAAATAACAACATTACTGGGTGGCCCACCTCCTGGGTCCCCCGGGACAAACAAAAATCGCACTTTCCTTTCCCCCCCACCCAAATAGAGAGTAAAAAGCAGGAAATGGAGACCTTTTTGATTAATCAAAATGGAGACAACTGTGGTTTCTTTTTTTCACGTTCCCCAAAGTACGGGGGAAAAACATCACGACGGTGACGCGGAATCCAAATAGGCATAGCGGGCCCGCAGGCAAGGGGGCAGAAGCCTAATGGGTGACCTCGCAACTTTATTTTTCCACCTCACCAACGATGCAAACAGGGCAACAATCCAAAAACACAGAGAAACCCGCTTAAGATCATGTGCACGACATCTGCGTCTCAACATCGATGTTTTTTGGGTGTGTTTTCCGGACCCAATAGACTTCGGGTATCCAAAAACGACGAATGGCCCGAGCTGGCTCGCCACCCATAGATGTGTTTGTCGTGCCCACAGCCCGTCATATTGAGTGGACCTTCAGCACAGCTGGAGGGTCATTTTCAGACAAAGCATCCCGGGTTCCAAAAATTTGGGGTCGTTTTCCCTTTTATCAAGATGAATCAGCATGGATCTTAGAGTTTTTGGCCCCAATTTCCGAAACCGATTAGTTCCGGCTATTCCAAAATTTTCTTCAACAGAAAGGGGGCCCCTTGAAAACTTTTTTTTTAAAAGCTTTCTTACTGCAATTTTTTTTTCTCTTTTTCCCAACAATTTTATTTTGCTGGGTTTTCTGTGAGGAACGTAAAAGACAGCAAAGGTTTTATGAAACACCCTATTCCATTTACTCACTTTTCTTTTGAAGTTTTCACATTGTCAATGGGTTTGAGGTCATGTTGGGGTGAGATACACAAAATTATGGTCCTTTGGAACAGAAATTGGCTTTTAAGTGGGGATTTCTCCCTCACAATTTTTTAAAAAATTCTGAAAGTATATTTATAATTTTTTTGGGGTCATGTTTCTGTGAATACAACAAAAAACAAGGTTTTTTGAAAAACATGTGGCATTTTAAGTGGCATTTTTCCCCACAATTTTTAATATGGCTGAGAATCAATTTTTAATTTTTTGGGGTCATTTGCCGTGAGATACAGCAAAAATTAAAAAGTCCTTTTGGGAAAAGAAAAGGGGCTTTAAAATGGCTTCCCTCACAATTTTTAACAGGGCTGAAAAAGTCTTTTTAAATTTTTTTGGGTCATGCTCTTTAAAACGCAATACTAAGTTTTTTTAAAAAAAAATTTTTTCTAACAGACATTTGTTCTTCACAAATTTTCCAAAAATGGGCCCAAGGGTCTGCTTTGAAGTTTTTTTTGGGGGGATTTTGCGTGACATCAGCAAATACAGGCCAAATTTTTAAAAAATTTTGTTTTAACAACATTTTTTTCTTCACAAAAGTCAAGAGTGGGGTCAAGGGTGATGGGTGCGCAAAACAGGAATAGGTAGAACTGTTAATGGACACATTTGCAAAATGACTTGTTTTTGCAAGATCTTTAAAAATAGTATCAATCCCTTATTGAGACACCCATTTAAAACAGTTAAAAAAAAGAAACAAAGACATGGGGGGATTTCCCTCCTGTTTTTAAAAAAAGTGTTTTCTAAATTAAAACAAAAAACTTGATGACAAAATTTCTGGAAAAAAATTCCTCGAATTGTACCGGGAGGGAAGGAAAAATTGACCAATGTAGGTTATTCAGAGGACATGGAGATGGAGCACGGACAGGAACAAATAACAAAACATTTCCTCCCCACGTTGAGTAAAATGAAAAAAGAATGCCAAAAAAGGCACCTGGGGGGAACAGAGCGTTAAAAACCCCAGTCTTCCAAGTGAAGCCATTTGGGCCGCACCCTACGGAAGGGGGAACGTAAACCCCCCTGACGGGACAGTATATGCCTGAAACTAAAATGGTGGTTGAAAACTCCTTTTTTCCGGAAATTTTTAATCGGGCCCCTGCAGGTTTGGGCTCATGGTGGCCCAGGACAGGTTTATCAATGTCCCTTCAACTAAAATGGGTTCAAAGACTCCTTTTCCCCACTTTTTTTAAACTGTGGGCAGACAGGGTTAATGGCATACTGTGGCCCAGGACGGTATAGTCACGTCCTTCCCAAAAAAATGGTGGTTGAAAGACCCTTTTTCCCCGGAACTTTTTAATTGGGGGGTTTATGCAGGGTTTGGGGGGTCTGCTGTGGCCCAGAAAAGGTTTAAATCAAAATCCAGTGAACTAAAATTGGTTCAAAGACTCCTTTTTCCCCGGGGACTTTTAAAAACGGGGTCATCAGGTTTGGGGGCCCTGCGCATTCCAGGACAGGGGAAATTTAATGTCCAGTTCAAGTAAAATGGGTTAAATCAACTGCCCTTTTGGCATTTTTTTAATTTTTTGGGTGGGTCAACAGGTTAAATCTATGAGTTGGGGCAAAACAGGGATAGTGAATGGTCTGTGATTTTTTTTTTTGTGGCTTTTATAAAACCAATGTGTTGCCCAAGATGTAAACACATATCCATTTTGACTGTTGTGGATTTTTAATTCCAGCTTCTCCAGCCCTGTTTGGGTGTAAGATGAAGGTTGTTTCTCCCATATACTTTTTGGCATCGACATAAACATCCTCGACCACAATATCTTTCGAGAAGTCGACATCGACCCTCGACCGATGTCATGGCCAAAGAAAAAAGCTCAACATATCACCTTTTGGTGACCCAGCGGATTCACCATCTCAGATCTCGTAAAGGTACAGAGGTTTCAGTCCTCCAATTGTGGAGATGATGTTTTTAGTGACTTTCCTCTTGTCTAATAAATAAACCCCAGGATCTACTCAGTTTTCATCTGTTTCAAGCTTTTCTGCTGTACTTTATGCATTTTGTATGCATTTTTTATGGATCTTGATGTATTGCTGATGTACTATAGGTTATAATCCTGGACAATTTTGATAGCATAATCACGAGCAAAAAAAAAATTTAATAGCTAATTTTTAAAAAAGAAATTTTATGAATAATGCAACATGCATGGTACATAGCATTCAATATAGAAAATAAATATTACCCCTTAAAATGACCAGTGTATAACCATGCTTTAGATTTAATCATGAAGCAGTAAGTATAAGCAGTGCCTACAATTACATTTATGAGTTCCTACATCACAAAATAGAAATATTTCTTTGATAAATGTCACCTCTAACTTTGAGCCAAATCTTAAGCCAAACAGCGCACTTCCAGAGTCATCTTTAGTGCACATAGAAACATTTCAAGTTATATACTGTAGACATGTGCCCAAGACAACACTATTATTTATCCTGTAAATCAACTAGTAGACATTCAGTTTAAACCCTTTGGTTGTCACTTAAATTTAAATCTTGAATCTTATTTCATTTTTGTTATATTTCTCGATTAATTGTAGCACACTGTGGGGTTAAGATTTATTTTTTTAACTTTCATGGTGTATGTTTTCTTAAAATCAAACAGCTAGGTCTGTATTTCTACTATTGTAATGATGATTTTGTAACTTATGTGAATCTTTAAAAGACAGTACATGATCAAATCAGATGACCAGCATTTGAAGGGATTTAAAAAATAAAAACCAAGCATTGTAGTTGGCTGCGGAGAGGCTGACATAGAAAAAAAATAAAAAACTCACCTTTCCAACTGGCTCTGTTTAAGCACTGAGCTCAGGTACTGCTGCTCCCGCTGTCTCTGTTTCAGCACTGAGCTCACGTCCTGCTGCTCCCGCTGTCTCTGTTTCAGCACTGAGCTCAAGTCCCACTGCTCCCGCTGGCTCTGTTTCAGCACTGAGTTCAGGTCCCGCTGATCCCGCTGGCTCTGTTTCAGCACTGAGCTCAGGTCCTGCTGGCTCTGATTCAGCACTGAGCTCAGGTCCTGTTGGCTCTGTTTCAGCACTGAGCTCAGGTACTGCTGCTCCCGCTGGATCTGTTTCAGAACTGAGGTTAGGTCCCACTGATCCAGCTGGCTCTGTTTCATCACTGAGCTCAGGTCCTGCTGGCTCTGTTTCAGCACTGAGCTCAGGTCCCGCTGCTCCTGCTGGCTGTGTTTCAGAATTGAGCTCAGGTCCCGTTGCTCCTGCTGGCTCTGTTTCAACACTGAGCTCAGCTCCCGCTGCTCCAACTGGCTCTTTTTCAGCACTGAGTTCAGGTCCCGCTGATCCCACTGGCTCTGTTTCAGCACTTAGCTCAGGTCCTGCTGGCTCTTTTTCAGCACTGAGCTCAGGTACCGCTTCTCCCACTGTCTCTGTTTCAGCACTGAGCTCAGGTACCTCTGCTCCCACTGTCTCTGTTTCAGCACTGAGCTCAGGTGATGCTGCTCCCACTGTCTCTGTTTCAGCACTTAGCTTAGTTCCTGCTGATCCAGCTGGCTCTGTTTCAGCACTGAGCTCAGGTCCTGTTGCTCCCATTGGCTCTGCTTCAGCACTTCGCTCAGGTTCCACTGATCCTGCTGGCTCTGTTTCAACAATTAGCTCAGGTCCCACTGCTCCCAGACAATGGTGACATATTAACTGTTCATGTGACCCTGTAGACTTTCACAGGCCTCAGCTATCTCTTCCTGCATAGCACGTGACAGCTGAAGTCTGTGATTGACTGCAGGATCACATGAAAATCATTGTGACGTAATTGGCAGACACCCCAAAACTAAAGCCAAGCACTGCAACTCAGCCAGTTGGAAAGGTGGGTCTTTTATTTATTTATTTATTTATTTATTTATTTATTTATTCATTTATTTATTTATTCATTTAAGCCCAAATTATCCCACTGCAATGCTTTTTTTTTTACAACCAGACAGCCCCTTTAGTAGGTTGGTATCCTCTTGTCAGTGCATGCTCTGAAACAGTTCTAATACACACATGCAGATTTGTACAAATAGTAAAGAGCCCTAGAATTGGTATAAATTATACATCCATAACAGGATATACAAAATAGTCATAAGCGGTATATCCTTACAAAGTGTAGGATTGGTAGTATCACAATGAAGTAACATAAAGTGACAAAGTATTAAAGTTACATAAAGTGACAAAGTAATAAAGTTTTCAAAATATTATAACAATATTGATAATCAGTGTCTTTTTTTTCAACAAATAAACTAGTTTAATCTATATCCAATTTAAGGTGTCCATTTTGTAAGCATTTGGTGAACCCAGAGAGATCACAACAAGGCAAGAAAAGTTAATTGTAGCCGTGCATCCAGGTCAAACCAAGATCTAATTAGAGATTAGGGGAGTATCAAATGTGATCCGAGGAGAAGATGTTACCGTTATAGAGATTGCAATCAGGATTTCCAAACATGATCAAGTTTATTTGGACAATTTCAATGCTGATAAAGCCATTTGTTGTGGGATAGCATACCATTTAAAGTTGTGAGTCATTCATTATAGGAGGGAGCCTTGTTCACTTACTATATTTTCGCAATCATCTTTTTAGTATAGTTTCTATTATAATGCACAGGTTATATTTTGATGCAAAGATTTCAGGGTCAGGAAACAGTAAACAATATTTTGGGCAAAGTGGAACAGGGGATCAAATGCCCTCATTATGAAATTGCATGACTTGTTCCCAAAGGTCCTTTACTTGAGAATAGTCCAAATTAAATGAAAAAAGTGCATTTACTTGTGTACATTTATGTCCTGATAACTAGCCCTATTACATTCGTCATCTATGACACTTCTGATAACTCCTCCCATTTTTGAAGTAAGATCTTTTTTTGTCTCTTTAAATAGAATAGTTTTAAAAAAGTGAGAAATAGCATGTTTTAACAAGGGGAATGTGAACAAGGAGAAAAGCAGAAACTCCATTTCTAATTTTGTTGGCCCAAATTGAGAGATAAATTCATGTTTAACTCAAAGGTAAGTCAATATTTGAGAGGTGTGGGGTCCAAATTCCTCTTCCATTGCCAGGAATAATTTAATATTTGTTTCACAACAAATCTGAGATAAATACCAGATTCTATATGAGTCCTATTTAATGTAACCAGATAGTACTAGGAATGCTGGAATGAATTTGCATCTCCATAATTGAATATAAGCATCCCAGCCCTCAGTATAATATAATTTCTGAGTCTGTTCCCATACCAGTACCTTTTCATGTGAAATTGGAAAGTTACAAACTTTACCCCCAATATAATTCATGCCACAAAACAGCAAATGCAAGAGGTGCCTATACTTATCATTAAAGGGGGAGAAAGCAAAAGCTTAAAGGAGTTGTCTCCCTACAGAGTTTCATAGGCTGCATGAATGAAATACTCTGTCACTTCCTGGTTCAGACTGACTGAAATTTGCATAAACTCCTTGGTGAATCCAGCTCTGTGTTTTCAGTTGCTAATTAGATCAGATTAGCTCAGAAGCTTCTGAAACTAGTAACAGGACTTTTTATCTGATCCCTCAAACAAAAGCCCTAATTAGTGCTGTTTACTTGAGATAAATCAAGCTTTTTACTGCCCAGCAGCACAGACACTGCCATGACCTGTGTGATGACATCACTCACTGCTATCAAATAGAACAAACAGCAGGGGGGAGAATTGTTTACAGGTCAGTTACTGAGGGAACTGAAACAGCCAGGGAGGTCATAAATTCACTTGTATCTCCTTAAAGACATTTTCCAAATAAATTGCTTTGTTCATCTGTTTTCCTTATTTTGTGTTCCCTACAATTTGAAAGCTATTCTTTTTAGCGAGACAACCCCTTAAAACATGTTCTTGCTTGTCTAAGCCCCACCTAGTCAAGTGAGCAAGTTGTGATGCTAGATAATGTACACGAAACTCTGGGAGTGGCACCCCGCCCCCATTACAAAGCTTGGCTATTAAATCTGCCACAATTCTTGACTGTCTACCATGCCACACAAAAGATATCAGAGTACTTCTAATCTTATTTAGGTGCTGTGCTGCCAGATAGACAGGCGAATGATGTATAATATACAGAATCTTAGGCATGAGTGACATTCTGACCCGAGCTGCCCCTGAAAGGTATTTTTAAAGCCTAAATCTCTGTTAGTGACCTGGAGACCTTGATACCTAAATATGTGATAGAGCTTGCCCATCTGAGTGAGGAGGAGACCACCACCTCTGAAAGTGTGATGGTAGAATATGTGGCTTGGTTCAGTTAATTAAAAGGTCTGACATGACCGAATTTTGTGACAACTCGTAACATGGCTGTTAATGACGTTTTGGAATTAGGAATTTATAACAAGGTGTCATCTGTGTATAGGTTAATTTTTTCACTGAGAGAAGAACGGCAAGACCCCATAATATTTATCCCATAATATTTCCATCAATAAAGATTCCGCAGCTAGAGCAAATAGTAGTTGTGTTAGAAGTTATCCCTGTCTAATACCTTCATATATAGTGACAACAACCAATCACTGACTGCAACTCTTGAACTTGGATTAGAATATAATAACTTGACCCACCTCGTGTATGACTCACCAATGCCAAATCTTGCTAATATAGAGAATAAGAAATTCCACTCAAATGAGAACAATGCATTGGCTGCATCTAGCGACACGGCCATCCTGGATCTAATACTATCATGTGATGGACAAGGTTAATACAATTAATATATATTTGTCTGAAATTTCATGAAGTAAAATATTTACAATTTTAAAACTTCTGTTGTTCAGTTGTATTAGGGATTTTATAAAATTATCTTTGACATTGTTGAGAGTATTGTTTGTCTTATGATAAAAGGCAACTCTGGTGAAAATTGAAGTTACAATTATAGTTATTCATTAAGAACACCTGTCAACTCCCTAATGGATCTACCAGATCTACCATCATCTGATTACTGGCTACCTGCTTGGAAACTGGCAAAGCTGACCATTCTGGATCTGTATGCTATGCTACATTTCAGACGGATCACCTTCAATACACCTGTCTGATCCTACTTTCATGTGTTGCTCAACTATCTCCAAGCCCTGATCATCCCAACTTACAGGTAGTAAAACAGAGGTGACAGAGATAGTAAAGTAATGCATAGATTGCTGGATAAAACTCTTGAAAATACTTGTTTGTAGTTCATATCCATAGGGATAAGTATCCTAAGGAACTGGTTGCATAAAACTGTAGAATATTTTATATCAATTGCAAAGAATTGCAAGAAGTAAGTGAACCCTTTGGTAGCATTGAGATATTTGAATTGGTTACAAAAAATCAAACAAATCAAGATCAAACATAATCTAACTAAACTAATACACAAACAGATTTACCATTCAAGTTTTTTTTAAGAATTTTTAATAACTGCAGAGAGTAACAGTAAGTGAAAGTGAAATCACCTCCACAATTGTTTGATGTACTGTAGCTGCAAATAAATATGTACAACATTGAGGATAAATTTGTCTGCAAATTTGTTTTAATACATTAATGTTCCTCGGGTACCTTTAGTGCAGAACCTTCTTCGGTTCATGCCACAACATCTCAATAGAGTTAAGGTCAGGACTTGGCTATTACACAAATCGTTTCAATCCCTTTCAATCATTCTTACTTTGGTTTACTTCTATGCTTTGGGTCATCGTTGAGTTGCACCACCAAAGTCTTCTTCAGCTTGAGGTCATGGACTGCTGCTTATATTCTCCTATAAAATATTTTGAGTGTATTGGCCCTCTTCACTCTCTAAAACTTAACCTATATAAACTTAAACAGACTCAGGCCGTTTGATAAATTTTCCCATGTTTAAAATTGTCTTGTTTTTTAGACCAACTATTATTTGTCATAATTTGTACACCAGATGTTTGCTGCATTTTTTAAACAATTTTCAGCACAGCATGTCACATCGTGACTACACCACTTTCTGTTTAGTCAAGCCCAGTTTATGTGGTGTCATGCCCCAAATGTTGAATACCATAATAAATGTGTCTGCAAAACATTGCAACATGCTGCCACAAAAATACTTCACTTATTGGTGAATCTTACAACACTTTCTGTAAGAAAAATGTTAGTGAGAACCGTTGCTCCCTCAATGATCACAAGGTGTCCAGACCCTGAGGCAGCAAAACAGCCCCAAATCATAATGCCCCTCCACCATGCACACATGGGTTTTGTTCTGGTGCAGTGTCCTTTTTTCTCCATAGTTCTGTACAATTGTGGCTTCACTTTTGTCTCATCAGTCCATAAATCTTTTTTTAAAATTGTTGTGGAACATCCCGATGGTCTCAGGCAAACCCAGGCTGCAAACCTGAACAATGTACTATATATAAAATGTCACTTATCTCGTTATTGTTAAGTTATTCTGACCATTGTAAGTGCATGCAAGCTTGTTGACATCTTACCCAAAAAATAGAGCTGTTATAACAGAGTGAAAGGAGAGGGACTGTATGGTTATAGTGGTAATGTAAAACTGCGTGAATGACTTCTATATTTTGATATGAAATAATATTAGTGTTGCGTTACATTCCCTTACTACCAGTGTTGCTTCAATTGGATCTTTTTTGATTTTTTAATTGGTTTGTCTAATATGTGAGAACATTCATGTTCGACACGCCCCAAACACAATTTTTTTTAATCTTACCCTAACGTTCTTATCAACCCTAAACTGAGTTTAGGGTTAGGATTTTTTTACTTGATTTTATGGGTTCATTTACCAGTCTCCATTGCAACCAGGTCTCTTCTTATTCCGGCTTAATGTTACCTTGATGCTCCTGTAGGGCCTTACTCCTGTTTGATGTCATCTTCATACTCCAGGTTTGGCATCATTTCTGGTTGATGACACTAATTATAGGGATGTCAACTGTAGGTGACGCCATGCCCTGACTACTGGTGGAGACCAGAAGTGGAACCAAGGAAACCGGCAGCAGGCAAGAGGTTAACAGCATGGGTGTGGCAGATACAGCAGCAAAAAACCTAAGCAACAGACAGCAATGCACTGGTCAAGATTATTGTAGGACATCAGCAATCTGTGTCCAGGAGAGATGAGTCCGATGTGAGGCTGCTTCCCGTCTCCTCAGCTTAACTGACAGCTCTCCTGATAGACAAACATGTGCGGAGAGATGAGTCCGATGTCAGGCTGCATCCTTCTGTCTCAGCTTAACTGACAGCTCTCTCCCTATAGACAAATATGTTCTATAAAGCGAGAGGGCGGGGAGAAGACACACAACGGACTCATCTCTTCCAGGGTACAGTGGAGTCTCCCCATACCAGGCCCAACTTCACTGGGTGTTTTACCCAGGAACACCACAGAATTTTGGGGTAAAACCCACATGGTGGGACTGGGTAACCTGCAGCTATTTCATGCTACCCATCGTTCGAGCAGTATAAATCAGCATAAAGCTGACAGGTTCCCTTTAACCTTTAAAAGTCAGTAAAACACCATAATTCTAATCCTAGACCTAGTTTAAGGTTTTGGTTGATTTTTATTTTTTTTTGCCAAAGTTTACTTCAAGCTGACACAAATTGAATTGCTTGACCCAAATTTGACATTGACTGGAATCTGACGTACAACACTATTCATTCCTTCGCTGATATTACATTATGCTGTGTTAGTGTGGATATTGTTAAAGATCTGTATTGCAAATGAGATGGCCAGATATACAAACATACCTCCGTTATGCTGCTGGCGGGGTCTGACCAGATGGTGACCGCTTCTATGCTGATGGCGGTGCATGGCACTTTAATAATGAAATAAAGTCGTACAAAGTGAGTTATCATGTGTTGCCATCTAATGGTCAATATGAAACCTGTATTTTTTTATGTTATTTTGTACACTCTAGCATGTCTTAACAGAAAAAAAAAAAAAAAGAGAATGTGTATTGTAATGATTTCAAGTCATGTGCAGAAGGTTGAAATATAAACAATCATAGTATCCCGCATGTATTTCAAGTAAGCAAACCCCGTTGAATGTAAAAAATTACTTTATTTATTTCCTCATTTTAAAAATCAAAAAGCACACAGGAATATCCAGGCACACATTGCCCGACTGTGCAGAAGGCTGTATTAAATGTATCTGGTTTTGTATCTTAATTACAAAATATCCTCTCCATTCACAAATCAAGATAATGTGGGCTCAGGAAGTATAATTCAATCGAGTCTAGGATGTGCTGAGTCAGAAGGCATGCTCGGTCCTGGCAAATCAATCCTGTAGCTCTATCACTATGGAAGCACTTGCTGCTTTAAGGAGCATTGTGCAGGAGCAAGCTCTCATGACTAAACCATGAGAAGGCTGATTTATGCTTCTAATCTGACTTGCTCGTGATCCTCATGTTTTGTATGCAAATATGAACATCTCTGCATATCTTTACCTTGCTCTTACAATAATGTGTCAATTTTATAATGCTCTATTTTCGTTGCCTGTGAAATCAGAGCGAGAACAGCTGCATGCTATTGTCTTACAGTGCTGCAGTCTGTGGATGCCAAGTAGAAGGATTACGATCTGCTCTGAATCTCTGAGTAGATATGATGCTTGAAATACAAATGGACTCTTCAGAGGGATCAGTGGATACTTATTCATCCAATAAGCCAGAAGCAAGTGCAGGCAGGATGATGAAACAGGTCTGTGTTGACTACATGGAAATATTTGCAGTAAACTAATTGCTAATATTCGATGGAGGATTTAGGGCTACTATTGTAGCTACGGGGCTCACCACACAATAAATCTGGGAATATCGGGACCTTACATTACAACTAAAATTCAGACACAGAGAGCTTCCTCAACCCTCCCTGGGTATACAAGGGCAGCCAATTGTCTGGTCCAGACCTGGGGATGGACTGAAAATATTACTTCCAAAACAATTTTCAGACTCTTTGACCTGTGATCCAGTAGGTTGAATTATGTGCAGGAGTATGTAATTAGTCACTTGACTTATAGGTTGGATTCACACTTTGCATCTTAATTGCGTTTTTCAAGTACATCAAAAGACACATACATTCTTAAATTAACCCAGATGTTACCTATGACCAAATTACAAAAGTTAATTACATGACAACCTGCATAAAAAAAAAAAATTGCATGCATTTTTACTGCATGTGTATTAATGTAGTTGAGGAACACACCAAAAATTCATGCAGTAATGCAATATGTGAATCCAGCCTCAGGGTCCGTTTACATGGCAGAGGACAAATACCAGTTGGTTTATCCGACTGGTATTTGTCCTGTTTAGTGCAGTCCCCACGGCCACGTCCACAAACCCGTGCCATGGGGACATGCCCTTAGAGACAGAATACTCATGATCAGCTGCCAACCCCACCATCTATCCACCTATGGATGATAACACATAGTTACCTTTTATGGTGAACTATACCATACCATAATACACATAAAATCACAAGTATATAACATACATATATGCTTAATCAACAGTAGTTTAACATGAACATTATCATTTAACAACCTATAAAAGGAAAACTGAAAAGAATCCATCAACCTATTGGGCCTCATTTATCTGAATGGTCTAAGTGTATGTTGTTTTAGACACGTTTCTGCACCTAAAACAGCGTGTTTTTGGCACTTCTTAGGATGCTGTTTTGGGCTCTGAAAAAGAAGTGTCCGGTCAAATCCCTATAAAAATCAATGGAAAACTTCAAAACCTCGGCCAAAAACCCTGGTTTTCGATGCGGTTTTTGGCACATTTTCGGTGCAACTTAAAAAGTGAGCTTTGATTGGTTGCTATGGACAACAAAGAAATATTTACAATTAGACATTTCTAATAAATGAAGCCCAGTATACAGTGTTGAGCTATTACGTTGGCTATCGACATCGGGCGATAGTCGATAGTCAGCCACCATCGATAAGGTTTTTCGATAATGAGCAGTCGATTATGAGCGATGACCATTAAAGTCTATGGGAGAGCAACAACACCTTCATTCTTACACCCAAACAGGGCTGGAGAAGCTGGAATTAACATCCACAACAGTCAAATGGATACGTGCTACATCTTAGGCAACACACTTAGTTATAAAAGCCACAGAAAAAAAACACACCCCATTCACTATCCCTGTCTTGTACCACAGCATGACCCTTAAACCTGCATCACCCACAAATTAAAAAGAGCCAGAAGGCAGTATGATTTGAACCATCATCTTACTTGAACTGGACATTGAATATCCCTGTTCTGGAACGCAGCATGAGCCCCAAACCTGCATGACCCCCAGATTTAAAAAATGCCGGAAAAAGGAGTCTTTCAACCACCATTTTAGTTTCACTGGACATTGACTTACCTGTCCTGGGGCCCCAGCATGAGCCCCAAACCTGCATGACCCCCACATTATTAAGTGCCGGAATCAGGAGTCTTTGAACCACCATTTTGTTTCACTGGACATTGACTATACCTGTCCTGGGCCACAGCATGAGCCCCAAACCTGCATGACCCCCACATTTAAAAAGTGCCGGAAAAAGGAGTCTTTCAACCACCATTTTAGTTTCACTGAAAATTGACTATACCTCTCCTGGGGCCCCAGCATGAGCCCCAAACCTGCATAACCCCCCCGATTTAAAAGTGCGGAAAAAGGAGTCTTTCAACCACCATTTAGTTTCACTGGACATTGACTATACCTGTCCTGGGCCACAGCATGAGCCCCAAACCTGCATAACCCCCAGATTAGAGATGGGCGAATTGATTCTAACGAAGTGGAATTCGTTTAGAATTTCAGGAAAACTTCGGTTTGGAACGAAGTCGAACTTTGGGGTACTTCGGGGGAACGAAGTGTGCTTTTCATTGATAAGTCACCACCATCGATAAGTTTTTCGATAATGAGCATCGATTAGAGCGATGACCATTAAAGTCTAGGGAGAGCAACAAAACCCTTTATTCTTACACCCAAACGGGCTGGAAACCGAAATTTAAAATCCAAACATCAAATGGGTACGTGCTACATCTTAGGAACACACTTTGGGTTTTAAAACCACAGAAAAAAAAACACCCCCCCTTCACATCCCTGTCTTGTACCACAGCATACCCTTAAACCTGCA